>JACXGJ010003474.1:0-53430 GCA_016801105.1 Esox niger
AGCCTGTGAGAAGTGGCATCACTCTGCATTAGGGTATACGTATCAGCCTGTGAGAAGTGGCATCACTCTGCATTAGGGTATACGTATCAGCCTGTGAGAAGTGGCATCACTCTGCATTAGGGTATACGTATCAGCCTGTGAGAAGTGGCATCACTCTGCATTAGGGTATACGTATCAGCCTGTGAGAAGTGGCACTATAGCCAGTCCTTGTTATTCTTCCCCGGTCCCTCTGCCGCTCCATTGACCCATCTGCTCTCGGTTCGCCCCGGCAACGAAGGGCACCTGACAACGCATTTATTCCCCCTGAAAAACGCCTGTAGGGAAGGTTGAAAGAAAGATGAACATACTGGGATTTTCTGAGTGGGCCTAGAGAAGGGGTTCAGATTTACTCTGTGGGGCCCAAGGACAGGTTATTCTGTGATCACACACACACACACACACGGATATTCATGTTAATGTGTTCACAGACATCTGTCAGATGTTATGTGATGATGTGTGATGCCGTCACAGTCACCATGACAACACATTGAATTGCATCAACATTATGTGCCTTACTCAGAAAGAGATGATTTCTGCATAGTTTTATGCTAAAGTGGTAGTCGCTACTTGTTGGGCAAGAAAAAAGGGCCTATAGGGATCTGTTCAAAATGACCTCGCTAAATTGGGAATAGGGGGTGAATTCCCACTGACAATACCAACTGGAACAGAACTGTTAAATAAAAGACAATTTAATTAATCCTCAGGGAGAGAAAGGAAGCAGAGGAAACACAGTGCAGCAAGCGGAACGCCATTTAATGAGCAGGATATACCTGAATGTACCGTACATGTGCATTATAAAGATAATAAACAACCTTTAGAATTCTGCTCATCCATTGCCTCCACAGGATGTGGAGGATGAGGAAACGGGGGCTGGCACCGGCCCAGGAGAGGCCAACCCCAACCCCATTAGCTGGGACCTGAGCACGGACAAACTGCCCGGCCCAGTTGCCAAACTCTGCAAGACCGAGTCCCAGACACTCATGTCTCCCAGGTAGCTGCCCACAAACACACACATCTTTAATAAAGTTACTCTCCAGTGTCTGTAAACTCATGATAATGGTAGTAGTCTGTAAACACTTAATAATGTTATTAGTCTGAAAACACGTCATAATGTTAATAGTCTGTAATCACAAGGTTAATAGTCTGTAAACATCCAATTCATTTGGACTCACTCTCAAACCGAACATTTCAAAAGGGAGATCACAGCAGTTCGAACGCCACAATTCGCTGTCTAAGGAAGGTTGTGTTGTATTTGATCCCCTGCTAATTTTGTACATTTGGCCACTGACAAAAAAAATGATCAGTCTATAATTTTAATGATAGGTTTATTTGAACAGTGAGAGACCTATTTGCCACTACATGGCCCTGTCCATCATCCCTGAAGATGTCCTGTCCACTTAGCAGAAAAACTCCTCCAAAGCATGTTTCCACCTCCATGTTTGCTGGTGGACATGGTGTTCATGGGGTCATAGGCAGCATTCCTCTTCCTCCAAACAAGGCGAGTTGAGTTGATGCCAAAGAGCACGATTTTGGTCTCATCTGACCACAACACTTTCACCCAGTTCTCCTCGGAATCGTTCAGAAGTTCATTGGCAAACTTCAGACGGGCCTGTACATGGGCTTTCTTGAGCAGGGGGGCCTTACGGGCACTGCATAATTTCAGTCCTTTATGACATAATGTGTTGCCAATTGTTTTCTTGGTCCCAGCTGCCTTGAGATAATGACAAGATCCTCCTGTGTAGTTCTGGGCTGATTCCTCACCGTTCTCATGATCATTGCAACTCCACGTGGTGAGATCTTGCATGGAGCCCCAGACTGAGGGAGATTGACAGTTATTTTGTGTTTCTTCCATTTGCAAATAATCGCGCCAACTGCTTGGCGATAGTCTTGTAGTCCATTCCAGCCTTGTGTAGGTCTACAATCGTGTCCCTGACATCCTTGTACAGCTCTTTGGTCTTGACCATGGTGGAGAGTTTGGAATCTGATTGATTGCTTCTGTGGACAGGTGTCTTTTGTACAGTTAACCTCATGGGGAGCAGAAAATAGAAATTGCATGCTCCCTTGCCCTAATCTTAACCCTAACCCTAACCTTAACCCTTACCCTAATCCTAACCTTAATCCAACCATAATCTAACTATAGCCCTAACCTTAACCTCAATAAATTAACATTTATGCCTAAACTTTACCTAGGAATAATGCCTAACCTTAACCCTAAACGTAACCAACAATGCCTGGACCTTAAAGAGACTCCGATTCTCTAAAATTAATTGTAAGTTTGAACCTAAACCTAAACCCTGAGCCAGAAATCGACTTTTGCCTCATTGGGACCGGCAAAAGGTCCCCATGAGTCCAATTGCTTGTGATTTTACTATACTCATTGGGACAGTTGGTCCTCATGAGTATAGTTAGACCTATAACACCCACACACACACACACACACACACACACACACACACAGAGTAAGTCGGTGCTTGGCTGGAACAAAAGCTTGCACACCCAGAAGCTTTCCTGACCCAGAATTGAAAAAAGACACACACTTCATCTGAATTAATTTGAGTGACAACATAGCTCACACTATACCTCAGACAGCATATTTGGAAACAAACACTGGCTGAATTTTAACACCACTTCCACTAGCGCTAATTAAATGTATTTTAATCGGTCTAGGTTCCGCACTGTACGTTTATCTCATAATGATGGATATAGTGAGGGACCATGCATATATAGTGCATGTGTTTGATCACTTCATTGCCAGAATATTTGTACCTGTGCATAGCAGCTGTTTTGTTATCCACTTACAAAATTCTCCCATAAGACAAGCTGGGAAATCTTTTGCTCGCAGTGTTGACAGATTGTGATCAGATCTGCTTACGGCCTATCTTCTACTCACTGGGTCTGCTCTTGTTTGTGATCCCCAGTAAAACAGAGAACAAACTACAGAGGCGTCCTAGAAGCACGTCCATGAAGGACCGGCAGAACTCCAAGGCCCAGAGCGACCGTACGAGCAGCATCGACAGCGAGACGTCCCCAGAGTCCAGGATCACTGTACAGGTGTTTATAATTTTCATTTGGGAATGTGTGCATGCATTAGTGTGTGTGCACCCTGTGTAGTTATGTGTTTCTGTGTACACCCTTTAAATGGGTTTTTACCAATAGACAGCTATCTGACTCTTTCTCTTCCTTGGCCAGGTTCCCAGGAAGTCAGTGTATGACCAGCTGAACCAGATCCTGATCTCTGATGAGCAGCTCCCTGAGAGCATCATTCTAATCAATACTACAGACTGGCAAGGCCAGGTACGCTACCTCTGAGGGTGTGAGTGTTGTGTGGGTGCAGTATTTGTGCCTAATTGTGTGATAAAAACATATTTTGCATCAAATGCCAATATTGTTTTGGTATCCAGTTTACATAAATATTTCTGTTGTTTAGCATTTTAGTGGAGTAACTTTCTGTAGCAAGCCTATATGTTAACATACCTCTTTGTACAACACTGGAAATTATATTTTTTGGTGTAGTATGCCAGTTGTTATATTCTTTCAGTAATATCTGCATTATTTTTGGACTAGACAAATAGTGCTTTGAAACCATGTTAAACAACAGGTATTTGACACCCTTCATCTATAAGCCTAGCTAGCTAGATAATGGGTTAGAACATAAGCTGAAACAATTGCTTAGGTAAATGTAGCAATATATCTTTTTTCTTAATACTGGGAAAACCAGCTGATACCAAAGTCTCATTTACAGTGGGACACTGCATTACAAGAATCAACAATAAAAACATGAATCAGAAAATATCTTAAAATGGATATAACACAAATGCATAACAATCAACTCTCAAATGCGTACATGAACACATGTTTACACACATGAGGTATCTTAAGGAAGCTTGTGGTTGATAAACTTGTTCATGCCAAGCCCTCTCTCACTTCGGGCCTTCAGACTTACTCTATCGTTCTGTATTATTCCATGCAGTATCTATCTGAGATTCTCCACGAGCACAATCAGCCCATCGTGTGCACCATCTCCGGTGCAGACGTCCAAGCAGCCTTCAACACCATCGTCACCAGAATCCAGAGATTGTAAGCACTCAAAGTCCAAAAATATACACCTCAAGAAAAAGGATGGCTTCAATGTAAACATTTCAAATGTTTCTCAAAGATCTCAGTCACTTTTGAATGTTTCTTATTGAACACAGTGTAGAAGAACAGTAAGGGGATTTCAACCCAAAAATGTACTGTTTTCTTGTTTTTTATTATCCAATTAAAACAAAAAAGGAAAGAAAGAAATGGCACCTAACAAAAGGGGGAATAACATGGTTATAAAGTGGAGGCAAGTTTTACTACCTGTTTCTTATAATGTTATTTTTAAACCCTGCTTCTCGGACTAGCTGCAACTGCAACGCCCAGACTCCCCCCACAATCAAAGTGGCTGTGGCCGGAGACCAGAGTTACCTCAGTACGATTCTCAGATGCTTTGTGGAGCAGCTGGCCAACAAGACTCCTGATTGGCTCAGCTACATCCGCTTCCTGGTCATCCCTGTTGGTAAATATCAATTAAGCCAATTGCCATGCAGTCTAAGGCCATTTCAATTTAGTCTGGTTCAATTCAGTCAATAAAACTAAAAAAAAAACATTTCGGATGTTGACATTTTTTGCAGTGGTAGCAAATTTGCAATTTTCTATTTGAATATATTGACAATGTATTTGCAGGTTTCGGCAATTTGAACTTAAGACTTTGAAATCAGTTCAAGACAGATTTCACAACAACACCCGACACAAAAAATACATAAGGACACCAACTTGACTGAAGTACCCACTGTTTTCAGAGCAGTAATCCTATTGCTTACAATAACGTGGCTGTTGTCTGTTATACAACCAAACAAAACTGAGAAATGCGCAGGCATTTGTTGATGTTTTTTTTGCAGCAGTTTTGTTGTTTTTGTGTTTTTCACTCTTCGTATGGGATTCCACAGATATACTTCCCATAGTGCTTTTTTTACTAAATAGGTAGTAAAATTACCTAGCTTGGAACTAGTTGCCTATTTACCTTATGAACAACCATGTTCGGAGAAAAGCACTCAACCACCACAAGTGTCTTGCTGACATCTAAAATTCTGACAAAAATCCTCTCTGTGCGCGAGCAGAGCTAAAAATTACAAAACCTACATAATTTTTGCATCACCTTTTAAGGACCATTCTGTATTTATCATCCTGTATTTAGTATGATATGCTATCATTTCTTTTCATAATTATTAGTACATTCACTTACATACTTCTACTTCTCTTCAAACAAATACTCCTACTTCACTGTTATAAATAACAATATATGAACCTGCTGACTCCTACCTGTGTCTCACTGTATAATAGTGTAATTGTATTTTTGTCTTGTATACGGTGTTTGTACGTATTTTGATATATTGTATACGTAGTTCTGCATGTTGTCTTGTCATTGTCTTGTGTAGTTATTCTTACCCTAACTATCCAAGCCAGTGCAGGTCTCCCAGTTAATTATCCCATCCCAGTGGTTCTGCATCCTCAAAAAGATTTAAAAGTTAGGACCAATCTTCCAAATACAGCTAGCAATAGTAGCTATAAAATCCGCCTCTAAATGGACCATGCCATCCCACCAGAGATGAAGTCTTTAAGAAAGAAGAAAATGTTGACATCTTGTATGTTTTATCTACTACATTAATCAATACAACTGCTGATAGGGCCACCGTTGAAAGACATCCAATGGCTCTATCAAACAAGGACAACTGGATTTTAAAATGGACATGTTTGGTGAATGTCTAAGATCTTCTGCTTGTTTATTCTATTTGTGTACTGCACACCTGCTAAACGCAGCATCTCCATGTATAGTTTGGACACCAGGCTTTTTATTCTGGATATATTTTTTAGATGATAGAATGCTGTTTTGGTGACCAATTTGATATGACTATTAAATGTGAGGTCTGAGTATGTCAGAACACCAAAATTACGGACTTGATCCTTGGTTTTAAGGGCCCGAGAATCCAGCTCTTTATTAATTCTTGTTCTTATATTTTTGTTGCCAAACAAAATTTGCTTGCAAAATTCCACACTTTGCAAATTGTACTTGCAACCACAAGTCACAACATACAATCACAAAGTCACAGTTTTCATTATCGTTATTTCATAGCTGACAACATACATGTGCCTTCTTTGTTCCCCACAATGCAGGCACTCACCCTCTGGCCAAGCACATGTCTTCATTCGACAGCAAGTTCAACAACATTTTCATGGATGCTGGCTGGAGGGACTTGTTTGGCAGGCTGGAGGCCCCGACATCAGGTACAGTGGAGAGCTACAGTCACAGACACTTAATATGAGACAATACCATGTCATACCAAGTGTCATTCTTGTGTATTATGTAATTGTCTTTCTCTTGTAATGTATAGGTGTTTTTCTCATGTATTATATAGTTCTCACTCTTATGTATTATATAGTCTTGGTTTGCTCATCATGGTTTATAAACGCAGTTCGAAATGTTCAGAAGCATGCATCAGCATCACAATGTATTATAGTGGACATAAGACTAAGTAAT
The DNA here is from genome assembly GCA_016801105.1 of Esox niger. NCBI lineage: Eukaryota > Metazoa > Chordata > Actinopteri > Esociformes > Esocidae > Esox > Esox niger. The sequence continues at coordinate 6,599 of JACXGJ010003474.1, forward strand.
AATTATTAACATTATAATATATTTAAAATGTTTTAAGATGTAATGAAAACATATGACAAATGTTTCTTTATGTGGAAGGTATTGATATCACAATGTTTTTACCGGATAGTGTAACATGCTATAATATGTAATATGCCCATATATATTACGCTATATTATGTAATATGCACATCTCCACTTAATACATGTATTTTATGAAACTTCAACGGTTTTTCTGTAGGTGTTGGGTGATAGATTGTGGCTTGCATTTTGTGTGTCCCCAGACAACATTGATGTGGCAGGCCGTGTTTCGCAGTACCTTGCTGGGGCCAGTGTCTCCCACCAGTGTCCCATCTCAGAGGCCATGCTGACCTATAAACAGAAGAGGTGAGATATGTGTGAGGGGCTCCAGCATGAATGGGTGATACTAAAGGTTATGGGTTTGTGTGTGAATCTTAATGAAGTGTTTGGAAGGGTGCCTGTTTTTGATATCTTTCCAGGGTTACCTGTTGATTTAGTCCTTCTGTTATATATTTTTTATGGTAGTATTCTCTAGTGAGCCATTTGAAAGCTATGTTTTCTAGCAAGTGCGACCTCTGCCGTTCTCCCATAACTTATTAATTTCAAATGTTTCTCACATTCCATCAAATGTACCAACAGCATTCGCTTTTTCACATTAGCACCAAGATATCACCCGGGGTGGGTAGAGTACTGAAAATCTGTACTCAACTAAAAGTACAGTTACTCGTCCTAAAATGTACTCAAGTAAAAGTTGACATACCACCTGAAAAAACTTTTCAAGTAAGAGTAAAAAAGTAATTGAGTATTAGTTACATATTTTGTTCAACCACAAGGAAAACTTATTTAAGAAAGTACAAATCCAAATTTTTTATGTTTAAATAGGCATTTGTTTTCAAGTTAGCCTAGTCTTGCAGAATAGAAAACAAAATAAATTGCAAAAATAAACAATACTGTACTTTCTATATACTCTAATACTTTCTATATACTCTAATGCTTTCTATAATTAATCTTTTGTTGCAAATAAGATTATTGTGAATTAAGACCATCATACTGGGGAAAAAATTATATTTACCTTGTGTATTAATGCTCAGTACATCTTGTCAATCAAACAATTGTTATTAGAAAGTCAGGTCTTGGGTGGAATGACTGACTGCATTTCAACTAAACCACCTGGTTAGCTAGCTGGACAGGGTATGTTGCTAATTAGTGCATTAATATATAATAACCTTTGAGTCAAGCTTAATGAACCATTAATACAAATACTAACAAGCTGTAGTTTTATTTTATGTTTTAAGTTAGCTAGAATGTTTCTTTATCATTGGGATATATTACTGCATTTCGTTGTAATCTTCTTGATGAATAAAAGTTGAATCTAAAAAATGATAGTTATAATAGGATTTAGCTGGCTAAGTAGCGTGAGACAGTTCGCTAACCTTACCCCTATGTGCTTGCAGAGGTATGATGAGTTTTTGAAAGCAGACATGATTGAGTCTTTGGGAATAAAAAGAAAACATTTCATGATGACTATGTTGCCTATTTTCTATTTAAATCTTAACCAGTGCAACTGTGGCCAGGGATTGGAATTTCCCTCGTCAATGTCTTCCAATTGACAACTTTCCATCTCTGTCTGTCATTTAATTAGCTTTGTCTGTGCTCGCACTCCGATGCATATTTAACAGAGCGGGAACAAACCACCCCAACCTTAAATCAAATCACGAAACAAAAAACTACATTTTCTTCCAATGACTGAAGACAAAATTGTTACCAAAGAGTAGGGTGAAATATAACGGAGTAAAGAGTAAGATTAATTTAAAAAAAATCTTGAGTAAGAGTAAAGATTACAGCCCCCCAGAAAGTAACTAGAAAAGTACTCGCTCCTCTGAAACTGTACTCTTACTCATTTGCGTTACTTTTAACGCATTACTACCCACCCCTGGATATCACCACATTGGTTTCATTTTGACAGAACATAATTTTTGAAAATGTACCCATATTTCAAGATCAACAGCAACTCAACACTTTTACCAGACTAAGTTTTTCTCCCCTTTTCTTTTGTTTGCATTCAAGGAAGAGAAGCTTGTATTTTGATTTTTACATCAGGTACCTGGCCGCAGCTTTTCGTTGTTCCCCTGTTCTCCTTCTGTGTTGAATTTTGCCCGCCAATATAACCTGTGTTCTCTTGTTGTCTGATGTCTAACCCACATTGCTCGCTGTTCGTCTGAAAGTCTCAAGTTCATACCTGGTCTGCATTGACTGCCCTTGTCTTGCTTTGAGTTTTTGCGTGTGTCTTAACCACCTGTTTGCCTACTTTGGTGTTTTTTTGGTTTGGTTTTGGATTTTAAATAATACAAAACAGCATCAAATGTAATAAGTTGTACTTGAAGACCACTGTTATCCAGAGAGAAAGTAGTGATTGCCGACATTCTTATTGGCCCCTGGTGGGAGTTGAACTGACATCCTAGGTGTTACATGGGACATGCTATTACTAAGTGAGCTATACGGGTCCAGGTTTTAAGCAATATTGCATCATCATTGACACTGCCGGCAAAATCAACAAAACAAGTCAAGTCTGCCGATGCTTGTTGTGCTACTGGATCTTTCCAAACTGGGAAAAGATGATAGTGGCTATCTTGGTGGATTTCATTACTGTTGTCGGTAAGCAGGAAGTCGCCCCCGCTGTGTCGGATGATGCAATGTCGCAGTGTTTACCTTGAAGACCTCCCACACGCTTTGGTCTTTAAAGCTGGGAGAACTGTCGATGCAATCAGAACTATAAAAAAGACTGACATTGATCTGTTCTTAATTATCACATCAGACAGAGGTTGGTAACGATGCGACGAGATGGAGAATGAGGGGGCGGGCAAGTGCAAAGGAGAGATGTTATTAGAGATATAATTAGATGGTTTTAAGTCTGAGAAGAGAGGGAGAAGGGGAATGACAGCCCTGTGATGTGTGCCATCACACTCACCTGCTTGTGTGATCATTTTGTGCGCGGCGGCGCGTTGTTTTCCCATTTCTGCTCAGATGTCACTTTTGACCCAGCTCTGTGGCAATTATGGCTTTTTAAGGGTGTAATGACACACAATTCACATACACACAAATGTTATTTTGACAAGATGCCAAGTGCGTGTACTTTACAATCTACCTTCCAATTACCAGGCGTAGCCAAGGCATTGTGCATTGCCATTGTACTGTATTATGTCAACAATGGGGCGCTGAAGAGTGACTTGATCGCTAATCCCAGGCTTGATTTGGTCACAAGAGACAAGCATTCTGGTGACAATGACAGTCACTAAAGCAGGACCACACCTTGAAGGGAAACAATCTCCACTGAAAAACGTGCCTAGTGTTTTCGCATCAGTTCCATTGTTGAAAAGGAGACAAGAATAGGATGCTTCTTTGAGACTTCTGAGACTGAGATTGATCTAATGGTTATTTGCTTCAGATCTTTTAAAATCATTTATCTGGATTTTGCATTTCGGATTGGATTAAATGCTAAGAAATGTAGTTATAATTTGAATGGACAAATAATTTATTCATATTGGGACTAATTGTATTTCTATCAAAGTAAATATTATTGAAATTAAATTTTTTATTTTATTTTTTTAAAGTGTTCCTTTCCCTTAGACTAATCTATTGGCCAAGAGAAACCTTTAAACAGCCATTACATAACATTAACATTTGCTAACTTAATACACTGCTAATAATCTATGGAAGTAATGAAAATGTGTGAATGTCTTAAAAATAATCTCAATTACACCAGAAAATGTGGTCATCTCAGTGGGCACAGTGAGTGATAGCCACTGCTTCAAAGATAACCATGTCTTTGCAAGACCAGGGTTCAAGTCCTGCACCCTATAAGACCATCATTGTTGTGTTGCAAATCGAACACAGTTGAATCAAGGAAAAGGCTGGGTCTACGTTCCCGGCTCTCAAATAAGGATTCCCATCTCGATTTTTGGTTAAGAAACCAATGTAGGTACCACAATGGCATCAGATGTTTGGCATCACCTACTCAATCAAGGGTACTTATATATTTTTTTTAAATCACACTGTAGAATTCTAGCATAGACATCAATACAATTACGTAATAACACATGGAATCCTGTAGTAACCAAAATCCTGTAGTCCAACTCATCCCAAACCATTTGGGTTAAGGTCAGGTAATTGTGGAGGCATCTTATGCATCACCATCATTCTTGGTCAAATATCCCTTACATAACCTAGAGGAGTCCCACTAAACCAGATGGAATGGCATACTGCTGCAGAATGCTGTGGTAGCCATGCTGGTTGAATGTGCCTTGAATTCTAATTAACTCACAGTAAGTGTCAACAGCAAAGTACTCCCACACCTCCTCCAGCATGTTTCACAGTGGGAACGACACATCCGGAGATAATCCGTTCAACCACTCTACGTTTCACTAAGACAGCAGTTAGGACCAAAAATAAAAAAGTATGACTTTGTCCCAAAGGACAGATTTACATCTGTCTAATGTCCATTTCACAGGTTTATTAGTCCAAGCAAGTATTATTGTGTCCAGTTGAAGGTTTATTTGCAGCTATTCGACCATAAAGGCCTGATTCATGCAGTCTCTTATGAGAAGTTGATTTTTAGATGTGTTTGTTACTTGAACTCTGAAGCATTTATCTGTAGTGCAAAGAGTGTGCAAAGAGTGTGCAAAGAGTGTGCAAAGAGTGTGCAAAGAGTGTGCAAAGAGTGTGCAAAGAGTGTGCAAAGAGTGTGCAACATCACATTTATTTTTATTTGTTTAACCCTTTTTTGGTTGGTACTTGATTCCATATGCTATTTTATAGTTTGGATGTCTTCACTACTATTCTACAATGCAGAAAATATATATACTGTATAAATACCCTTGAATGAGTAGGTGTGTCCATGTATCTGGTTGATGTATATCTCAATATTAACAACTGTGTCTGCTGGGTGTTGCTGCAATGAAACATTGCCTTAGTTATGATTTGGATATCATGAAATAGGGGATGAAAACAGGTTCAAAGTGAGAGATAAAATATACCACTTGAAAGCAAACTCCCATGCCCTGATTCTTTCCATAAATATTTTGCTAGTGTTGGTGAAATTCGTTTTTGTTGGCGGATAAAATACTTTCAATGTGAAAAACCCTCTAACATCAATTTTAGTAAAAGCTACATTCGCCTTTAATCCTCACCGATAAGTGAAACCCAGATAACTTTTGAAGTGGCTGACCTTTTTCATTTATTTAGACAGAAAAGAGAGATGATGGCGATAAAGAGACAATGAGAATAGAGGAGTTGGGAATTGAACCGCTTTCTCTGGGGTTGTACACTGTGTGCTTATACCACTTGACTGGGAGTAACCATTAGTCAATGCTCTTTTTCTTTTCTAATAACATATGTGAGAGATGTCCAATCTCTCTGCTGTCCTGGCATTCTCTGCTAACGGCTTTCTTCAGTTCTGGCTTTATTTGGAAGGTTATTTTGGTTTTGTATGGGCTTTTTGTGTGACTTTTTAGGGGATTTGTGAGAAACAGGAAATGATTCCCATAGTTGAAGGCAGCACTATCAGATTCACAAAGTACTTAAAAGTTGACGAGGAACAAAAGGGCTAACTCTATTAACCCTTTGTCTAGACTAGATTCCAAATGCAGGGGCAAATGAAAACCAACCTTTTCTTGTTTATTTTTAGTGACATAAATACTCCGGTAAACATTTGACTTAAGTTGACCTCTTGAGATGTTCAGTGTATAGCAGGGAGTGCAGAGGGGTTCTTTAATGCAATATATCATTTTTTCTTCCTTGTTAATACAATGATTTCTACTAGCTTGTCTTCTTCAGCAAAAGTTAATGTACTAAGAAACCACAACCATTGGTACTGAGGAACTCACCTTATATTAAATGTCACCAACAATGTTCCTCCCCTCACTCAGCCCTGAATTGATTGTTACTGTTGACATCACAGCAGACTTACAAAGCGCCAAATTGGCTGTCTGTTGTAAGGAGTGTTCCCTGGCATACCTATCACCGCATGACCTTCATCTCCCAAAAAAGGTTTTTCTGGAACCACTTTGAGGCCAACATGTCTCATCGACTGTGATTGGACATGCCTCAGCCGCCGATACACACACACCCAACACGCTCCCCACAAATAGCACATTTTTCCTGTTGATCCCTCTGCATTGTGCTAACTGACATGATTATTTGTTATTCATTCTCTCTCTTCCTCAGCCCTGATGAGGACTCCTGTCAGAAGTTTGTGCCATTTATTGGGGTAAGGATGTTCAGTGTAAACAAAATGAAATGAATGTTAGAATTTTACCTCTTAAGTAATGTTATAATAACTAACATACTATTACCTGGCTTAACACGAGAAGCGCCAAATGCCTACACCCATTTGAGTTTGTAATTAAAGTCAAACTGACAATTTGAAAGCTACACCCTCCTCCTTCAATGACATTTCCTGAATTGGTGCATATTACATTGTTCTGCTGTCAGAATTCTAAACTGACCAATAGAAAAATATTTAGACACTATTACATTTTGTTACCCAATTTTGTTACTTAGTCCACCAAAAGCACACGCCACATTGCATTGGTTCCCAGGCAGCTGTTAATGGTACCCAGGCGTTAATCACCCCTCACTGAATGAAAGACATCAATGGATGAATGGGTGATACTTCCAGATGAAAGATTAGAGCCTTGGTTGAATTTGCATGAACGTACAACTATAACTATTAGCGAAATGAAATACTGATGATTTTCTTGACAATTCAAAAAATGTATTGTTATTGAAACATAATGTACACTAAATCCTGAACAATTCAACAAACGTATTACACGTTAATGTTTTTCATTAGGACAGAAAATATCAAAGATTCTATCATTGAAATAAATATTCTTTGTACTCTTTTCTTAGTGTTTTTGGATGATACAACCTTCAATACAAACCCCTGAAGCTGATTATAGGGCAGCATGGAAAAATGCATGGGTGTTTATAGCCCACATTGTCCAATACAATCGACAAATGGCTTTACTGCATTTGATCAAATAGTCAATTTTGTTATTCATATAGGCATTTTACTCTGCTAATCATATTTACAAATAAAATTAATTGAATGATACACTGTAAAGTTTTTAGTTGAGGAGAAGGCTGGTTTGCCATATACAGTCCCCATTGATCTTAAACCCAAATGTCTTCAGTTAACAACAAAAACAAGGAATTTGCCTTACCGCTCCAATACTTTTGGAGGGGACTGTACTTGAGCATATGCCTTTGTAGAACAATGCAAGAGGCTACATATCAGTTTTATTTCTACAGATCGGCTGTAAACTGTGTAATGCATTCTTTGAAATGTATTGTGTTTATCAAGCAACCATGCTAGTATATAATGTTTCCTATTTTTCCTTGTAGATCATCAAAATTAGATCAAAATGAAAACAGAATTCTAATGGAGTCATCTTTGGATAATTTAAGTGTTGTGTAATTTATAAAATAATTCATATTTAGTCGTTTTTTTGTGTGATAAGACCTTCAATACAATCACATTGTTGTATTTTAAGAATTCATTAACCATTTAAAACAGACAAATTCGTTAATTCATAATTTTTTGGTCGGTTCTAAATAGTTTGATAACGACCCAGTCGATGAACTGATGCTCTGGCTGGATGTTGATGCTGTGGAGGAGAATTTGTGTGCTAATAGGGCTTATTCATATGCTAATTACGAGTAACAGCATTCAACTGTGGTGGATCTGTAAGGCCTGGCGGTTCTAATGTTAACTGAATGTAAGAGGTTGGATAAGAGTGCTTAGTGACCATCATGTAAATATTTATCATGTTTTTTGCCCACTCCCCTCACCCGTCAGCTGGTTAAAGTGGGCATCGTTGAACACAATCTCTCAACCTCAAGTAAGACATCCTACCTATTTTTTGCCTCTATGACCCACTATAATTTATGATCTGGTATGAGAGAAATAGGGGAGGCTGAAACACCATCAGACAAACCACATGTCTTGATTGTGAAATATTTTTGTTGATTAATGTTTTTCTGGTAGAAAATAGACTATTTAACCACATCACCACCAACTAGTAATTTTGTACATCAGCTTAAGACATCTTCTGGATGAAGAGGTCAAGACATCACAAAAGCGTGACATATTTATTGTTTGCTACTCGTATTACAACCGGATTTTATAAGTATTTTTCTGGTTGTAAAAAACAAGAAAACAAACCTACTCCCTAATTCTCAGTGGACTCTGATGATGCCATGATGGGGAGCATCAACATGCTGGCCTCCCCTCCACCCCAGCCTGGACCGCCCTATATGAAGGACCTAACCTGCACCCCGCCTCCTTCTCCCTCCGTCTCAGCCACCCTTGCCGGAGCCGGGTACGTACTGCAACCAAGCAGTCTTTTTACTTAACATCCACTTCTGTCTCATCATTTTCATTTGATCTGATGGTTGTACCATATAACTCTCTAATTAAACAAAGCATTTCACCAGGTGCAGACCATCTTTCCACTTGGGATGTGCACAGATAGTTGAATATTTGATTACCTGAAATGTATTTAGTTTTCGAGTGTATTTAGTTTCAGTAAATTTTTCTGGTATGTTTTTTTGGTTGAAATTAAGAGACCTGAATATAATTTTTCTAAATACTAATATTGTTTAACTAATATTAAAATTCCAATCTCAATTTTTTACATATGCTTTACCATGACATAGGAAAAATATATGTTTAAGTAATTTTTATAACATGTACTCCATCCCACGTGTTTGTTGTTTACAATCGTCAATCAAAGCAGTATAGTTGTGGTGGGGTCCAGGCAGTCAGAATGACACAATATATATTGCGTAGTCTACTATTAGCCCGTGAATGAAAGTAAGCTAGTTCAAGCGAAGATAGAATATAGTTACTGAATTAATTTTGCCAACGTAAAAATTATTTGGCCACAAAACATTATGTAAAGTTCGGCTGTGGAATCTAAAGGCAGCTGAGAGTGCAGAAAACAATGAGTTAAGCAAATAGCATATAGCTGGTTAGCTTAGTTAATTAGCTTCTCTAGACTCCTCCATCGAATAAACTTAATGTCATGCGTTTATAAATATTGTCTTCAACTTCTGTAGGTGAGTTTGGTGTCTTTACCACACTGCTTTCTCCATATGCTCGCTCACTCTTTTCTTACACAAACGACCATTAAGACAATATTACATGAGCTACACCCTCTCCTTCACGGGTAAGGTAGTAGCAGCACTCATGTTGTATCGTGACATATTTTGGTTAACTGAATACTGTTTAAATAACAATACACACAATTCAGATATTTAAATCTTGTTCAATTGACATGTGTACTTTCCACAATAATTAGTTTAATATATTAATCATTCAAAAGGCCAAAGTTCCTGTTCCACATGCCCCATTCCGTTTATTCTTCCCGATCCAGGTTATGTAATGTTCATATTGGTGAGTTGGCTTGTCTGACATTGTCACAAAAATGAAACGTTTGCATTGAGGGGGCACAAGGCTGGGGGTTGTGATGATAATAAACGGATTGCCATAGCAGCAACAACAAGATGCAATGTCTTGAATCATAGGTGTATCCTTTCAGCTGGTTGTAACCAGTTGTTGATACCATGTTGCTATTGATACCTTCTTTTGGGGCGTTGTGACCCATCAGATCAATGTTTATATGGATCAAATAAAAGTTTATTCAAATAATGCACCACTTCTTCTAGAAAACGGTAAATTTTTTGTAGAGATGCACCGATACCACTTGGGTACTTGCCGATACAGTTAGCTTCTTACCTTGGGTTGTCAGTCAGACAATGGCTACCTTTATGTGAGGACCAGCCAATTACTGACCATTCAACGCAAACATCTGCATGCACAGACACAGCCAGTTACTTTGTTCTGATCTCAATAGCTAATTTGATACTCTGAACGTGCAGGACTGTAAGTTGTAACTCTGTTCTAATTCTCATGCAATAGTAAACTGTGCGATTCATTAAATCTTTTCATGTTATATGTCAAGTGGCTTTAGCTCCTAGTGGTTTACCACTGCCGTGTCAGCCACCGTATTGAAAACTCAATATGCAAGGTGCAACTGCCAATAAGGGCACGCTTGCCACCCGTGAGCCCAGAGAACACCCTCCCTTTTTTATTCAGCAAGATGTCTTGAGCATGAGAATTGTGTCATCAGTATTCTTCAGTCCGACGTATCCGCCATGAGTCATTTTTGTAGCTGTTGCTACAACTTCTTCAAGGAGGAAATCGACATATTCGCCACTTCCCTTCCGCCCGGCCCCTCTCCGCATGAAGATTTTGGGCATGATCAAGAGAGCTGCCTTACGGATCCGACATGTCCTTTGGCTCCTGGGCTGAGCAGGTCAAGCCGGTGGACTCTCTGGTGCTTTTAAGGAACTCGCCAAGAGGTTTCAAGGAACTCGCCAAGAGGTTTCAAGGAACTCGCCAAGAGGTTTCAAGGCTCTCGCCAAGGGGTTTCAAGGCTCTCGCCAAGGGGTTTCAAGGCTCTCGCCAAGGGGTTTCAAGGCTCTCGCCAAGGGGTTTTAAGGCTCTCGCCAAGGGGTTTTAAGGCTCTCGCCAAGGGGTTTTAAGGCTCTCGCCAAGGGGTTTTAAGGCTCTCGCCAAGGGGTTTCAAGGAACTCACCAAGGGGTTTCAAGGAACTCACCAAGGGGTTTTAAGGCTCTCGCCAAGGGGTTATAAGGTACTCGCCAAGGGGTTATAAGGTACTCGCCAAGGGGTTATCAGGTACTTGCCGAGAAGTTATAAGGCACTCGCCGAGGGGATTAAGGCACTCGCCGAGGGGTGTTAAGGCACTCGCCAAGGGTTTTTGGTCCACTCCAGCTTCTGTCAGAGCTCTGGTAAATCTATGGCAAATTGGCTATTTGTCTTCCCTGCGCGATTCTGATCCCCCCTCAATGCACCGTGGTCCCAGGAGGGTTTATTTGGCAACGCCATGCACAATGCCATCGCCTCTTAAAGAAGACCTATGAAGGATGATAGGACCTCTCTCGTCACCACCCTCTGGCTGTCCATGCTTCTTCTTCAGCTTCACGACCTTCATCCTCTGCACATTGCCAGGGCAGATAGTACACCCCGATATTCGCCACTCTATGACCAACTAAGAAGCCCAGACCGTCCTCACTAGTGGTGGAGCGGGCTGTGGGTGGCGCCGTCACCCTCATGGCCCCCGCGTCTCCCTCCGCTCCACTCATATAACCATAGTTACATTCCCAGTAACTCACGCTCTGCTCTTTCATTTTTTTCCTCCTGTGGGCTGTCTCTGGACATTTTATTTCTCTTCTCTAATTTTGGAGTTGGCTGTTGTTGTGGTTCTGCACTGCTAGCATTAGCATAATCCTAGAAATCGGCGCTGTGCTGTCTAACAATGTTTTATCGAATTGCTTGTGTGTTCCTTTCCTCCACTTGACAGTATAGCAGGCCAGAGCTTGCACTCTGTGTCATTGCTGACATCTCCGTCTTCCCGCTCTACCAATCTGAGTTCTATATTCTATACTTATGCATCCAGCCGCGACACAACCATCAAGTTTCACTTAATGTTTCCATGACGTGGTATCAGTGTGTTGTATCGGCATGTTTCTATGAGTAAGAGTGCAAGTACATGAGCCCAGTATCAGCCAGATACCCAAAACTGGCATCGGTGAATCCCTAATATCTTTTGGTATCAGCAAATGTATTTCTCTGATTTGCATTTGAACAAAGCTAAAACTTAAGTAATTTTATAGCTTATTCTACAAAAAAAATCCTTCTAAAGGCACCTTCTAAAAGTAGTTAGAAATAGTTACATTTTTTTTAAAAAATCTGTATTTCCAAATTTCTCTATTTATAGTCAATTCAGCTTGTTTAAAAAGAGAAATTGACTCATTCTCCAAGTTTTTGTCACTGTTTGTACCTAAATGAGGATAAAAGTAAGAAATCCAGAAAATTGTCTAAGGCGGTCACACTCAAGATTCTAGCCAAGCATGGACAATCCAAAGGCAACATGTCATTCCCAAAAGACTCTTTGATGCTCCTGTTTCCACAACAAGGTTATCAATAAAACCTATTGGTTCATCCCACTGTAGCCAATCTCCTGTTCCAGCGTATGGGCATTTTGAAGGGGCTGGAATGTTTTACATATTGCATTTTACCTGTACTGGGCCATCTCCCATCTTTCTTTTTTTGAGTGGTGGAGAAAGCACCATGATCAACTGCCACACACATTGAAGCTGACCTTCAGAAACAAGGAACAACAGTTTCAACTCACACTAACCTTTGCCAACCCAGTGAATAGGGTTTGTATGTTTTAAGACCAACTGCTGAGAGGGACATAAGAAAGAAAAATTGCAATGTGCCAAAACAAAACTAAACTCTTGTGGGAAGATGAGACCAAATTAGAGCTTTCTGGTAAAGCAGACAGACAAAGTTTACAAGAAAACTAAATGTTTTCAAAGAAAAGAACACCCTAAAGACAAACACAAAGGAGGTTTAGTGATGTTTTGGGGTTGCTTTGCTGCCTTTGACACTGGTTGCCTTGGAAGTGTGCATGGCATCAAGAACAAAAGATTTTAGGAAGCAATGTCAGACCCGGTGTCAAAAAGCTATATCCCCAAACACACTTAAAAAAATGACACAATGCTGGACTGTTCTGAAGTGGCCAGAAATGAGTGCGGATATAAATTCCATTGAAAACCTGTGTAGAGATGTGAAAACAACAGTTAGAAGTCACTTTTCAGATCTGGGAGTACTGGTGCCATATGCACAAGAAGAGTGGGCCAAACTTCCAGTATTGATGTGCAGGATGCACATCCATTGATAGCAGGTATTTTGGACAAAGGCTGTGCTACTAAATATTGACACTAGGGTGTCAGTAATTTTGTCCATGCCATATGTTTATTTTCTAATAAAAAAAAGGTATATTAATAGTGAAATAAAAAAATGTGGAGACTTAATATCTTGCTCAATTAAAAATGTTTTAAAAACAATGCTCAGGTCCCACTGGCCAGCTAACCAACCAATGTAAGTTATGTATTTTTGACATTAGTAAAAAGCAGTAATTGTGCAATTGTATTCATGTTATATACATGTCATGAATATGTAATGTAGTGTACGCCAACTCTTACTTTTTAGCCATATAAGAACCGACCCATCTGTGAAGTTCCTAAAACATTTTCTGTCGCATATCCCTCAACCTTGCAGCTCTCCAGCGACAGGCGGAGAGGTAATGGGCCTTCAGGTGGATTACTGGACGTGTCATGGCGTCGACAAGAAGAAAGAGGGCGAGAAGCGCGATGCAGGCATAAAGAACACCCTGAAGAGCAACTTCCGCTCGCTGCAGGTGTCTCGCATTCCCAATGGAGGCGAGCTTACCCCTCCCCCGGGCATGGCCATGACCGTCGTCATGAAGGAAAAGAACAAGAAAGGTTGGTGTAGCATTACGCAAAGCCAATTAGGTTGAATGGGTTATTATCCGAACTACCCATGTATGCCATAGGTTTGGGCGATAAACCATCTGTATAATTTATACTGTTTTCAGGGAGCGTGGTAAGTATAGTCACAGGGGGATTCAAATACTTTCAATGAAATGTCTTTGACTTTTCAATGCATTTTATACATTTGTATTTTTGTGCTTTATGTTCGCAGGTAAAACATATAGTCTGTTGTCATCTGTCACTTTTTTATTGTGTAGAATGATGAGTGTGGTCAGGACACAAACACGTTTCATTGAAAATCATTAGAGTTTGCAGAAGCCGGAGATTAATTTGCTTTGTGGATAAACTAATAGCAAGTTTTTTGTGATTTGTGAGTAAAAAAAAGAATGCGCCTCTTGGCCTCATGGTGTTTTGCACAGTCTGTCATGTTCCCTTGGAAATACCCATACACGTTGTAACAGTTAGTCAGTAACAAGCCTCTTATATTGACATGTTAATCTATGTTCATTTGTTTGCATTTGTTAGTATTAAAATACAAGATTGGAGAATCATTACAATTTGTGAGAAGATTTTTTTTTCTTGGAACCCTGGGGAACCCTTTTAACTTATAATGTAATAGGGATTTTTAGATAAATAATACATTTATAAGGGGTTTCCCAAAATTATAGGGCTTTCCCCAGAGTTTGAATGTAAAGAACCTCAAGGATCTTCCCTAGGAACCTTTTCATATTTAGGGTATGGGCTTTTTCATGTACGTAGTTAATACTGTAAATCCAGGAAGGAAGAATAATAGGGAATCATTATGAATGTCTGGATACCACTTTTTTGTGGTACTCAGACCAAATTACCTATTTACTAATGTGTTCTCTTTGTTTTTCTGTCTTCCCTATGAGCAGTGATATTTTTAAGCAAGAAGCCCAAGGAGAAAGAGGTGGACTCCAAGAGTCAGGTGATCGAGGGCATCAGCAGGCTGATCTGTACTGCCAAACACCAGCATACCATGCTGAGAGGTATATTTACATTATGGTCATTTTGCAGACCCTCTTATCCAGAGTCACTTAACACTAGAACCGCCAAGCCATTCGGACCCCCAGTATACGCCAAATCCAAACCCGGCCACAAACCAGCAACAAACCAATATTTGATCCCAAACTTGTCTGGTTTGTTGGCCATGTGCTTGGTTAAACGGCACAGAGCTTTCGTTGGGAACAGTTGCTTATCAACCGTTACGTTCTCTCCCGGTGCTTAACAAGCCATGCAATGTTTCCAAGTTTAGTCTTTTTGTCACCTTGTCGTCAAAATGCAGGCGTCACATAATCTTTCTGTAGTAGTTGCGTTGCATGATCTCTCTGAAAACGGCCAGTCCATATCCATCGGACCAAAATGTCTCCACATCCATGCTCTTCCCACCGAATGCGCTGCGGACATACTAGAGCGCAAGGAATGCTTTTATTTTGGGTTTGCCATTGTGAACTAAATGCTGTAAATTGTGTTTGAGTTGTGTCCGACTTGTTCACCGAGTTCAGGTTATACAATTTCTATCCTCATCATTCTTCATCACTAGACTTCAGTCACATGCATAGGTGTGTCTGGGTATATTTTGCTCCCATTCAACCAAGGTTTATTGATCTTTTATCCGGTGTTGTCGACCATTCATCCATTGACATCATTGATATTCATGTAAACAATTTCAAGGATTCATTTACAGTAGCCTACCTGAAAATATAGAAAGGTAATTTGTCAGTTGTGTTGATGTGGGTTTTAATAACCCACGCATTTGCACATGAATCAGTCTCGTATGTTAAATCGTTGTCCTTCTGGACCTCAGACAGCACAGAGGTTTGATGAATTTGGCCTACAGTTGTTTTCAAAAGTTGGCGTACCCTTGGAGAATCGGTAATATATGTCCCATTTGTAGAGAAAACATGAGTGAGCAGGCAAAACACATGTCTTTTATCTCTTATGGGATTCACATTCAATTGTATGTCAAAACAGAATGGCACAATCATAAAACAAGTCTTTTGTATTAGTTGTCTATAAGGCCCCAAATTCTTGCAGGTGGTATAGCTGCCCATTCATCTTGGAAAAATGCCTCCAGGTCATGCAAAGTCTTTGGTCGTCTTGCATGAACATCATGTTTGAGATCTCCCCAGAGTGCTTTGATGATATTAAGGTCAGGAGACTGATGGCTACTCCAGAACCTTTTTCTGCTGCAACCACTGGAGGGTCAACTTGGCCTTCTGCTAAGTGTCATTGTCGTGTTAGAAAGTCCAACATCCCATGTGCAGCTTTCATACAGAAGAATGCAAATTGTCTGCTAGTATTTTCTGATAACATGCATTTATCTTGACATCAATTTTCACAAGTTTCTCTGCGCCTTTAGAGCACACCCCACCATCCAAAACCTCAATGAGCCACCACCATGCTTCACAGTGGGGATGGTATTCTGTTCACTATGGGTCTTGATGACCCTTCTCTAAACATAACGCTTATGGATGTGGCCATAAAGCTCTGTTTTGGTCTTGTCACTCCAACTTACAGTGTGCCAGATCTGTGAGGCGTGTCAATGTGTTGTCAGATATATTGCATCCGGGCTTTTTTGTGGCATTGGCGCACTGAAGTCTTCTCTTTGGGAACTCCATGATTTTCATTCAAGTTTCGTCGTATTGTGCTCCTTTAAACAACCAGACCGTTTTTTTCCACAGTAGCCTGTATTTCTCCTGAGGTTACCAGTGAGTTTTACTTTGTATCCCGAACAATTCTTCTTGAGTTTTGGCTGAAATCGTTCTTGGGCAACCTGACCTTGGCTTGGTATCAAGAGATTTTCCACTTATCAATAAGTATTGCACGGAACTGACTGGCATTTGCAAGACTTTGGATATATTGTTATATCCTTTTTATATCTATTTCCATTTTTATGAAGTTCTATTACACAGGTCTTTTGACAGTTCTTTTCTGCTCCCCATGGCTGAGTAATTAACCTGCTCAGTTTATCCACTTGAGCGCTAACAATCTCATTGACTATTTATACAAAGGCACTGATTGACCTTTAATAGCCATTTTCACATGTGTGTGTCACCATATTTGTCTGTAACAAGGCCAAGGGTATGTAAACCTTTGATCAGGGCCATTTGGGTGATTTCTGTTATCATTGTGATTTAAAAATGAGCCAAACAACTATGTGATGGCTTCGTTTGGTCACTATCCTTAAATAAAAGGTAATATTATTTAAGGTCATATTTATTCAGTCATATTTTTTAAATGAATGCAAAAATGTCACTATTTCTGCCATGGTATGCAAACCTATGACACAACTGTTCATAAGAAGTTGAATGTTCAGTAAAATAATCAGAGATAGTTCATAGACAAAATGATATTGACATTTAATATTTTATTTACAGCAACGTGTAATACATTTGTTGAAATGTTGTGGATATTGTCTGTAGTATGTTTCAGTAATTCATTTGTTGATTGGTAAAATAGATTGTTTGAATTTCGTTTTGCAAGTAATAATTCAGTGGTATACATGTCATAAATTAGACCTATATAAAATAAGACGAGAAAATTCATAAACAGACAAATGGGATCTTTTATGTTGTTTCTCTTTATCTTCTAACAAAAAACAGAAACGTGTTATATGTTTGTTGAATTGTTGAGCATATCGTTTGCATTATGGTTCATTAAAAATTAATTTATTGGATACTGAAGAACATTATTTGTATTTCATTTCGCAAGTAATTATTTAGTATAATACATTTGATGGATTAGGCCTATATAAGATGTTGAATTTTCTGTAAAATACGCAACGAAAATTCGTAAACAGATGATAAGATGTTTGATATTTAGTTTATCTACAACTGAAAAACAGTAACGTGTGATACATATGTTGAATTTCCAAGTAGTCTATATTGTTTGTATTATGTTTAAATAATAACCTAATTAATTTATTGAATGATCATGGAAATCATTTGTATTTAATTTGTAAGTTCATTCAAATTCAACCAAGGCTCTAATCTTTTATCTGGGAGTATTCATGTTTGACTTCATTCATTCAGTGAGGGGTTATTAGCGCTTGGGTACCATTAACGGAAAATTTAACAATTTAATATACGCCTATTTAGGAATAGTGATGGAAGGAGGAGTGTGTAGCTTTCAAAATGGCAGTTTTGTTTTTATTATAAACTCAAACGACAATTGACAAAGGCATTTGGCGGTTCTTGTGTTGAAAGTGTAATTAGGTTAACACTCTTCTTTAACAACAGAATGACTGATTTTTCACCATTGCAGGCTCAGGGGTTGTATGTTGGGGTTGACCACCATTCACGTGCTCACTCAAAACTTTTTAACACACTGCCTTTACCTAAACATTAAAGTACATTCATTTTAATTGTACAAAAACTGTACAACAGTTCTTTGAATGGTAATGTATTGAGTTTAACACTTTTACTGCAGTAACCTAATCTCATTCTTACCTTTTTTTCTCTTTAGTGTCCATTGATGGCGTGGAGTGGAATGATGTCAAGTTTTTCCAGCTTGCTGCCCAATGGCCCACTCATGTCAAGCACTTCCCTGTTGGCATATTTGGCTACACCAAACCCGCCATGTGAGCTAGTACTGCCACCTAAACCCTCACCCTAGAACAGCCTGAACATCTCCTATAGATAAGAGACAAGGCTGGATACCATTTAAAAAACAGTTCCTTTTGAACAGTCTTCATCTCATACTGTAGAGAGATATAGGCTGGATTCCATTCTGAAAATATTACTCCCTTCCTGTCCTTTAATATGGAATCCCTAGGTACTATGAGGCTAACACTATGGTAATAGCTATCAACTTTGCTATCATTATGGTAACTGCTCTGTTAAGTAAATTGTAGAGCTTTCCAAGTTACCAATGGTAATGGTTAAGACTGGAAGTAATCCAACAGATTGGAACCCCGCCAAAGGCTGCTCTGAATAAGCAAAAAATTATTTTAACAAACCCCCAAGTCCTTTTCCTGTGGAAACTGTCCAGTTACAAACCTGTGTTCCCAGTATAAAATGGATGTTCGTTGTCAACGTCAGATGTTACTGTTTTATACACAGGCAAAAAAAGGAAGAAAAAACATTTTGTTTAAAGATTTATGCTGCCTTTCAAGTATTATAGTGTATATTGTGGTTAGATACTAATAATGGCCACCTGTAATGGCAGCTTTGTTGGCACTTTGTTTTGTTACTATATTATTATTTCTGTGAAATCCTATGTGGGTCAATGTCCTGTATTTAATGTCAGAGGATTGAAGGGGCGTGTTCCAAGTGTTTGTTCCGAGCGTGTGCCAGGAGGCAGTGTGTGTTAACAATCTCTAGGGGAAATGGTGGGGGGGGGTTGAGCGGAATTGCTGTGAAATTTGCAGAGTACCCCCTCTTGCTGTGGAGAGATGTATTTTGTTGTCTGTTTTTTAATTGAGAGAAGTGACTTACTCAAGTTTTTGATACACTACTTTCTAGCTACTATACTTGCCTTTTTGATTTACAAGCACATTGTAAGGAAACAGAATAGGGAAAAACAGTAACATACAGACTTGGCTCTGTACAAAGAGAGACTCTGATGTATCGTTTGACAAACTCAATATAGAAAATTCTCTTGCCAGTTTGTGAAGAAAGCTCTTGGTCAACGTAAGGCTTTTTCCCACCCAAAGAGAGGGAATGAAAGGAAGGGTGTGGGGGAGGGATAAAAAATACATATACAAATGCCCTGCTCTCATGCAGCTGATTTGCCTACTGTCTCCACTAAGGGCTCAGCAGTGCAGTTTTATGTACCTTTTTCTCACTTCTGAGTGGATCGGGGACAATCTGAACTTCACTGGCCTTGTTACGCCTCAACAAAAGTTGCTGAAAAGCACGTTCAAAATGACAGTGTGAAAAGAAAATCCTGTACGAGTTAAAACAGTAGTGTGAAAAAGCTCTGAATTCCCAAATGAGGTGCTTGGTTCTGATACTATTTACCAGTGACATTAAGGCGGTGTTCGTTTTATAACTTCCTCCATTCTGAGAAAAGAAAAACAGAAATCCCTTTATGAATCTAGTGTGCCGTATTCAACAATGAATGAATTGCTGTCTACTGTCCTCGGTTTTTATACTCTCTTTAAAGTTTATTGAGTCCGAAATAGCCATGGGCTTGATTTATTTTTTACGGAATTGCCAGGATTGACTCTGGGTGCAAGCGTGTGGGTACTTCGATTACAGCAATGTTGTATTTTATTTGAGTCCTTTTCATTAGGGGTGTTTTCTCTTAGATCTGAGTGAAACAACATTATGTGCCTCCTTAATCAAGGTTATGCAGAGCACTGGGGGGAACCTGGAAGCCAAAACAAAGAGATAATTTCCTTCGTTTTGTTTTACCCCTTTACATCTTTAGGCCTTGTATATGTGGTTGTGTTGTTTGGTGTGATGCATTTTTTTCGGATGAAATGTGGTTTTGGACATTTGAAGTGTGTGCGTGTCTTTCTGTGTGCGCTGAAAAGGGATGCATTTGTCAGCTTCAGTCCCTTGAAAACCGTGACTTCTCTTGGGTTATATACTCCCTTAGATTGTATGTTTTGTTTTCTATTCATCTTCACCGTGGTAGCTGAGTAATGACATCACTATGTTACCGTATATGTTGCCCTTTTATGCATCGCTAACAGTCAGTTTCTCAAAAACAAATAGACTCATCAAGAGGCATTTATGCCTGTAATGTGTTACACTACAATTTAGAAATGTTGCAATCACTTTATCCAGAGCGACTTATATTAGCAATTAGGATTAACTGTCTTGCTCTAGCACAGAGTGAAATATTTTTTACCTGGCCGGCTCGGGGATTCAAACAAGCAACCTTTCGGTTACTGATGAGATGATAGGCTATCTGCCATCCTTATTTCTTGATAGGGATGGCAGAAATACAGTATGCGTACAGTACCAGTTAGAAGTTAGAACTTTTTACTGGTGTTATATTGCTGAAACATGCATTTGTTTTGCAGTTCCACTATTTCATTATACATATATATGCATACATGTTCCACTACTAGACATTTGTATTCTAGCGCTACATTTTGGGAAGTCAAGCAGCACAAACTAATACCAAGAGCGAGGTGCTGATAGATAGTTAAATAATAAATAACTCCAACATTGAGCTTTACAACTCTTTTAAGTATAGTTAAAGTTTGCAGATGTTTTTGCACAAAAATGTTAAATGATGTGACAGTATTCTTTCTTTTTTAAACAAACCACTAAAGAATACAAGGTAAAATGTATTGTTTTTATGTATTTCACTATGTACGGTTTCATATCAGTTTTTGTCTGTTGGCTAACACGTTTGTTTATTGAAATATTTTTAGTTTTATTTACATCTTACTCTTTATTAAGTTTTTGTATGGTCAATTTATGATTCTAACCCTTTTTAAGAAAAGAGTTGAGCTCTTTTGTAAAGAAAATCGGTTTGGAAATTGGATTTTGAAGTGTTTCAACTGTAAGTGAAAACGGCTATTAAAGGAGTGTTGAGAGAATTTGTATGATGTGTTTACTCTTTCAATTTGGAATGTAACATATTGTTCTTACACCTGCATGGCACATAACCATGCAAACCGTCAAAAATACAGAATCTAAGGCCTTCTGCATTCTCTCAGTTAAAGTTGCAGTTTTCAGGAGATATGGAAAGAAAGAGGCTGCTTTTCAATATTAACAATTGTGGCAAAATTCACCCTTGTCTGCATCAGCATTGCAACTACGTACCCAAAGGAAACTGCAAGCATGCGCCAGAACATTGAGTCCATTCCCTGCACAGCTGCCTCCCACCAGGAGATCATCGTGGAGGATGAAAAGGGTCAAATGGAAGTAACTCAGGGCAGCAGAAGGAGGCAGGAGAGAGTAGAGCGTACCTCTAAATCTCACAGCGTATTATGCTGTACCTTATGAATGCATGGTAGAATGTACCTTATGGATGCAGAGTTCATTTGTTTTGCACCGCCAACAACCATACCTCCAAACCTGCCACGGGTACGGCCACCCCAGATGATGCCGCCTGCTGTTCACAGCGGTTTGACTTTTGGTTTAGGTTTCCCCCTAAATTCATCAGGTTATTTTTTTATTAAACACCCTCCAGGATTTTTTTCCATTCCCCGTGCCTTTGCCTGTTACATAAGCCATCTTACAGCAGGAACCAACAGTTTATACAAAAAAGTTCTCACTTCCTGTAACATGCTAGATATAAGGAAGCATCATTCATAACAATCCTTGATGTTGATATCATGTCAGCAAAATCCTCATACTTCCCCATTACCACATAAAATATGAATACTTGTAAAGTAATTATAAAAACATTGAATTAGCCACAATGTCCAGTCATGTTTTGCTGTGTAACAGCTTGTTGCCCTCGACATAATCGGTTTGTTTTGATTATGCGGTTGGAGAAAAAAAACGATAGAGGTCATCCTCATAAAAATTTGCACCGAGGCACTAAGTACAGCTCTGGAAAAAATGAAGAGACCACTGCACCTTTTATTTCGTTCCTATAAAGTAAAAAAGGAAGGTTTTGAGATTTACAAAACTTTAGATTGACCTAGCATCATTCCAATCCCTACTTGCTACTTCTCCCTTCTTGCTACTTCTCCACCTTTTGTCACTTGAAATTCCAGGCTAACCTCAAGAAACACCTGACCACCTTCTCAGAATCTGCTTTATTCACCAGGTAAGTGTACACATACAATATAATTTTCTCTGAATTATAAAGGCTCGTGATGTGCTTACTTATAAAAAAACGTAAACAAAGGACACTCAAGAGTCATCGATTGCAATACTCGGGTATAAAGGGTGCTGGAAATAAATATTTTTGTGCAAGTATTATTATTTACATAATGACGGTGGATGTGATCTACATACACTGAACAGAATTATAAACGCAACACTTTTGTTTTTGCCCCCATTCATGATGAGCTGAACTCAAAGATCTAAGACCTTCTCTATGTACACAAAAGGCCTATTTCTCAAATATTGTTAAAAAATCTGTCTAAATCTGTTAATGAGCACTACTCCTTTGCCGAGATAATCCATCCACCTCATAGGTGTGGCATATCAAGATGCTTATCGGACACATGAGAATTGCCCAGGTGTGCTTTAAGCTGGCACACAATAAAAGGCCACTAAAAAATTTGCTATTTCACTGTATTGGGTGGGTCCGGGGGTGGTCCGAAAACCAGTGAAAATCTGGTGTGACCACCATTTTCCTTACGCAGTGCAACACAACTCCTTCGCATAGTTGATTAGGTTGTTTATTGTGCCCTGTGGAATGTTGGTCAACTCCTGTTTAATGGCTGTGCAAAGATGCTGGATATTGGCACTTGGAAAAGTGTTGCGTTTATAATATTGTTCAGTGTATATATAGTGTAATGGAGTCCAAACGATGCTTGGATTAATAAATAAGTATTTTTTGTGCCGGTGTAATGTACATTAGGTTGGTGGATGTGATATATGCAGTATATATACACATTATGAACAGCACTGAAATACAGAATGACAAATTTATTAAATTAAGTAGTAGACAGGTGGATGTTAGGGTCAGAGTTACTGGGTTGTTATACAGGGATGTGTTTGGCACTAAGTGTCTGAAGTTGACTGTTCATCAGAATGATGAATTGATCCTGTGTCGTTTCGTTTTGGCATACAGTGCTCAGTAGCGCCTACCAGAGGGGAGGGGCTGGAACAGGTTGTATCCAGGGTGTGATCCTCCACCACCTCCTCCATGTTGTTTCTCTAACATCTAAAATCATACCTCTTTCATTCACTGGTCACAGCAGAACTTGGCCCCTATAGTAATCACATTCCCCCGCTCTTACCAGATGAGATTCTGCAACTAGTAATGGCTGACTGCCCAACATCATGCCCTCTTGACTCCATCCCCTCATCCAGACAATCTCACAAGACCATCACCCATTCCTCACCAACTATTCACTGAGCACTGGCTGTGTCCCAGCAGACTTCAAGATGACCAGAGTAGATCTCTCTTAAAGAAACCAACACTTGACCCCTCCGATGTCAGAAACTATAGGCCTGTATCTCTCCTGTCTTTCCTTTCCAAGACACTTGAGCATGCTATCTCCACCCAACTCTTTTCTTACCTCAGAACAGTCTACTTGACACTAACAAGTCAGGATTCGAAATGGACCACTCCACCAAAATGCTCTCCTCTGTATAAAAGAAGCTTAATCGAATTCAATATCAAAAGAGAGTATTACAATTACAGTACAAGTATCAAAGATAGAAAGTCTCCAGAGAATTCAAAAAGTTGCAAGAGCAAGGATGCAGACACAAGTGAGGAAAATGCAAGAGAGCTTTCCTAAACCCCAATTTTCTTTATTTCCCAAAACTAAAGTTGTGGGGGTTGGTTTACTGATCTAAGGATTACAAAACTATTCCTGAAGAATAGACCCCTTATCAATTAAGGACATATTCCGATCTGTTCTGGGGGCCATCTCATAAGACAGAGTGGTGTTATATTGTGGAGCATGCAATCTAGGTAATAGCGAGTAAACCTTTTGTCCCTGCATTCACACCTAACAAAAAAATGTGTTAGCCATTAACATGCCAATGGTTGCCTACTTGGATAGAAAATAAGTACAAAATGTCTATACTAAATATTGAAGAGTCATTGAATATGTAAATAAACATGGAATTTACATTTTTGAGTTCTTTTACTTGGTCCTTGGCCCTCTTCTGTATATACACCAACTCTCATAGCTATGTGATATTTTCACATGGTCTTTACTATCACTGTTATGGAGATGAAAACTCAGCTTTTTTCTCCTTTGCCACTTCTGACACCCTGGTGACACATCTCTGCGTGCCTGGCCAACATCTCCACTTGGATGTCGGCCCACACAACCTCAAGCTTAACCTTGACAAGAATGAGCTGCTCTTTTTTTCACGGGTAGGCCTGTCCACTCAAGGACATCATGGTTGACAACTGAACAGTGTACTCCTTCCAAAGTGCAAAGAACCATGTGAACATTACAAAAAAATATATATTACCTGCCCTTCAAATATGTTGTTGCATTTTATAAATTAAACCCCTACTTTCGAAGGATCAATGGTCATTCCATAAATCAAAAACATCAAAGAACACTCTACAAAAGTAACTAAGTAATACAAATGCATGAATTAGGAAAAGGGTACAAAATAATATCCAGAATTGATGCACATCACTAACAAATAGGCGGCTGATGCATGCCCATCGGTAGTACTGATGCGTGTTCATCGCAGTTGTCATGTGTCTCGCGGTCAAACAAACAATGTGTGAAGTTTGGCTGCTTTCGAACACCCAGCACTCCTACTTCCCACGGCTGTAACCACACAGGCACTGCCAAAAAGGCAACCCCCCGAAACACTGGTGCAGAAGAAGCAGACTCTCATTATTCTCTCCCTCAGGTCTACACACCCCTGTTAAAATACAATTTTTTTGTGATGTGAAAAAAATCTGTTGATTAGCACATGAATAGCTCACACAGTACCAATAAGATTCTACATCAGATTATTTTGTTTCTATCTACCTCAGTGTCTGGAAAGTGAACTGTGGTGTGGGTATACAGAAGTCTGAAAATATGAGTCTTGACTCATTGGTTGACAAAACGAGTTACAGATAGTGTGGTGGTCTTTAAGGCTCTGAGCATCACTTACAGACATCAACACATCATCCAGGTGGGTGCTACACTTTCAGTTGTTTATGATCAGCTTACATAAGAGGATATGGATAAGGAGCCGCGGGCCTTTCTGAACATTCTGCCTACCTGGACTATCATCGCTACTACTGCCTTCTAACTACTATCTAAATACCCTTTCAACCAGTGTTGCCAGATGGGTAGGTTTTCCGCATAATTGGACTATATTTAATGACAGTGTGCGGGCAAAAATGGTCCTCTGTAGGTCAATTTACAGATAGGCTTGTATAGTAAACATAACGTCTGGGCGGGTTTCTATGGAGTTTGATGGCCTTAAGGCAGTATCAATGAAATTTGACCACCCTGCTGTTAACTGCATCATTGATGGCCTCTGTGGGTGTGAGCAAATGGGAGTTACTTGCTTTAAATCATCACTGGGATAGATAAATGTTACTACAGTATCAAGCAAGAGACACAGCATTTAACGCAGGCTATCAGCTGATTAGCTTCCTTTTTGTATCAGGATGGCTCAGGCTGCAATCAAAACGTTTTTTACAAATCAAAAAATGTTTTACAAATATCTGTGGGTTTGTCTAATGTACATTTGCGTATTGTTTTATATGTCCAACCAAGTGGGCAAACACAAGTAATTAATGGAAATTCTGAATGTTAGATTTTGTTTTAAAATGTCTTATCTTTATAATGAATGTTAACAGTTTAAGATGAACAATTATTAATCTAATGTCAGAAAGACTATTGTTGTAAAAAATGTGCAAAGAATGCCAAGGGAGTGAAGACTTGGTCGTTCACATGCATCATTTATATTAAAATGTTGCAAAAAAGCTGACAAATGTGCTGTGCAATTCAGAATGTTTTACATAACCATAGACCAGTCCATTGTATTCCACATTTTCCAAGCTGTGTAAGTTTACCAGTCAATTATTCATGGCTCCCTCTATAGCTTATTTTATCTGGGCCCTACATTTTTTAGAGGCTTTTATCTTAAAACGCTAGCCTGAGTCAGCCAGTTCATAGTATAAAAGAGCAGCCAACCAGCTATTAGCATGAAATGCAATGAAACTTCTATATGCTAGCTGCTACAGTGACATGTGACCACAATTAACACATTTTAACAATGATAATTATGAAAGAGCGAAATTTGTTTTTTATTCTTGTAAGGTTGCACACATGGAATTACTTTTGTAGTTGGAAAAAAGTTTTGCACACTTAATACATTTGGAATTACTATTGCAGTTGTATAAAAATATGCATAATTGTAACTGACTTGATATTTAGAATCATGCAACTCGTTACAAACACTTGCCAATGTAAAATACTGATGCTCAGGGTTTTGTCACAAATATTTGACAAAACTGTGACAAAATGATCTTTTTGCCAGACCGCATGAGCAGAGCCGGCTAAAAAGAACAAATGTCTCTTACAGAGTGAATGACGGACTGACTGACTGAGTACCCTCTGTTAAATAGCATAGTGGTTAGCGAAGCTGACTTGTAAAAGTATAGGTCTGTGTTCAGATCTCCTCACAGGCAAAGTGAAGTATGCATTATGAATTATTCCATATAGACCAAAACTTCACTGGCTAAAACCTTCAGTATCTACAGTGGTGTGAAAAAGTGTTTGCCCCTACCTGATTTCTTATTTGTTTGTCACACGCACAGTGTCATGTCCTGGCTAGGCTCCTAGCCATCTCTACTCTGGGCTGGGGCCATAGTCAGGACAGGACAGGTGCCTCTAGGCACCTCTATTTTAGTTTGATCTCCCCAATTGGAGGCAACAATCCACACCTGCCTCCAATTGGGGAATGCATTTAGATGCACATTTCCCCACACTCTGTGTGGGTTATTTTGGTTTGTCAGCCGTAGGCTATACGACCCAGTCGGTAAGCTGCTATCATTTTGGTTTTCTTTCATTTAATAAAACTATGTCATTCTACCTCCACTCCGTCTCTGCGCCTGTGTCCTTCTACCAGCTTCATGACATACAGTGGGAAGAACACGTATTTGATACACAGGTTTTCCTACTGACAAAGCATGTAGAGGTCTGTACTTTTTACCATAGGTACACTTCAACTATGAGACAGAATCTAAAACAAAAATCCAGAAAATCACATTGTATGATTTTTAAATGGCCCACTCATCCTTTTGGCCCACTCATCCTTGCAGAATTGTTGTGATTCAGCCACACAGGAGTTTTTTTTCGAGCATGAACTGCCTTAAGGTCATGCCACAGCATCTCAATGGGATTCAGGTCAGGACTTTGACGAGGCCACTCTAAAGTCTTCACTTTGTTTCGCTGCAGCCATTCAAAGGTGGACTTGCTGGTGTGTTTTGGATCATTGTCCTGCTGCAGAACCAGAGTTCCCTTCAACTTGAGGTCACAAACAGATGGCCAGACATTCTCCTTCAGGAGTTTTTGGTAGACAGTAGAATTCATGGTTCCATTTACCACAGCAAGTCTTCCAGGTCCTGAAGCAGCAAAACCATCACACTACCATCACCATATTTTACTGTTGGTATGTTCTTTTTCTGAAATGCGGTGTTACTTTTACGCCAGATGTAATGGAAAACAAACATTCCAAAGTTTTCAATTATTGTCTAATCAATCCACAGAGTATTTTCCCAAAGGTCTTGCGGATCATCAAGATGTTTTTTGGCAAAAATGAGACGTGCCTTAATGTTCTTTATAATCAGCAGTGGTAATGGAACTCTGCCATGCAGGCCATTCTTGCCCATTCTCTTTCTTATGGAGGAGTCATGAACCCTGACCTTAACTGAGGCAAGTGAGGCCTGCAGCTCATGGATGAGTCATCACTGCGCTCTTGAGGTAATTTTGGTTGGCCGGCCCCTCCTGGGAAGGTTCACCATTGTTCCATGTTTTTGCCATTTGTGGATAATGGCTCTCACTGTGGTTCGTGGAGTCCCAGGAAAGACAAACACATTAGCTGGCTACAACATACAGTAGTTACGTTATTGTAAAGCTTAACTAACACTATATGGTTATATTGCATATTTTTCTGGCATGGGAAAGTCCATCTTCAGCACCGCTAGCAATTGCTTAATTCTTATGAATATTTCCAGGAAGATAGTAGATACTCGTAAGCCTATTACTGGCTAATAAGTGGCAAAAGCCGTACAGTTCATAGATGCTATGATGGAGGTTAATTTAAAAAGAAACATTAGTCAGTTAAAAACAATGGTCAATGGTGTCTGCGACTGTTTCTGGTACATTCCACGATTCTTTCGTCTCTTCACTTGATGACAAAGGTAGTTATTGTCACCTTTATGGATTGTTATTGTATCATGATCATTCACGAATGAAAGAAATAAAAAACATGTTGTTTTGGAACTGTACATTTTCAAGTGGCCTTTTATTGTGGCCAGCCTAAGGCTCACCTGTGCAATACTCATGCTGTCTGATCAGCATCTCGATATGCCACACCTGTGAGGTGGATGGATTACAAAGTATTTGTAGGAGAGTATTTGTAAGTTAAGTAGGCCCAGCAAAGTTTACCCATGCAGTCTGCTGGAACCACACATAAGGAAGCACACTCAAAGTAGCCAAGCCTTGACCACTGTTCAATCTGTCTGCATAGCTCAATGTTTGTTTGCCTGGGGGACATTCTTGTACAGTGTTGGTGATGCAGAATGTCTTGTGAAGGCAACTGCATGCCAGGAAATAAGGGTATGCATGCTCTAAAGCAGTACCTGAATGTCTTCATCACATTCCCTGGTCATCTTGAAACACAAGAGGCAATTTATTAAATTGCAGGTAGTTGACCATTTAAATAAAGTAGCCTACAGGTTGACAAGCCTCTGTATTAATGTAATCCTCTTTTTCAGGCTTCCCCAATGCTATAGGCACAATAGAATGTTCCCCTCGTTTATGCCAGTCACCATATGGACTTGTGGAGGCACGAACACGAGCACAATGCAAGTGTGTTTATGCCTGGTTTGAGTTTACGTTGTCAAGACACGGCTAAATTGTGTTAATGGAAGGGCTTGAGCCTTAAGCGGAAGTTGGCGTTGATTCAAGCCGATCCTTTTTAATTAAGCGCGGATTTCATTAGCGTCATTGATAGAATACCCCCCAGGTCTCGGCATGGTCAGCTTTTCTTACCCACGCGTACCTCATTTGTTGATACTATACCAAACCTTGTATCCGTTCGTTCAACGTGACAAGGCATTTGAAAAGCACGAAAAACTGTTTTGAATTAAAACAAACTATATAAACGTTATAGGAATAATAACGGGCTAAATCACGGAAAAATAGTAATTAGCTAGGAATTTACATGGCAAGTTACCTACTGAAACTGTACCCTGTTCTCGGGAGCAGAAATGTCTAACAAATATCAGAGGGATCAAATTAAGTCTTAACTTTTGCCAAACAGTGGTGACAGCCCTAGCAGAATAAACAAATGTATTGAACAAATGCAAACACATTAAATGATAAACAATAATACATATAAAAATGAGAACCATATTACCATATTACTTTCATACAGCGTTTTCTGTCATCAGCCAAGATGTGTGTAGGGGCAAGATGTGTGTGGGATGCAACAAAAGAGATCATCCTTGAAAGAGTGGGGAAATAAGACTGATCACATAGCTGTGTGCTAACCCGCTGTTAAATTATCATCTTTACTGACAGTGTATCTAGTAAATACAATCCTTTTTCTACAGCCAAACAAAATGTCTTTATAAAGATTTGTGTCTACATCCTGACAGCCCAAGCCTAGCAAGTAAAGATCTATTGCATGACATGTGAAGTGGCAGCCTATTTCAATCAGTAGAGGGTGTTGGAGGTCTGAATGTGGGTGGAAGGGTAACAGCTTGAGTGTCTGGAAAGAATATCACAACATTGGTTGACCATAATTGCAGACTAAAATAAGGGACATAGTTGTCTCGTACCTGTTGGGAGTTGTTAAAATGAAAGAAGGTTGCAACTACATTGCTCAAAAAAATTAAGGGAACACTGAAATCACACATTGGGTCTCTATGTAAGAAATATATTAAAGATCAAAATGTTTACTGTACATTGTGTCATTTGTAGGGTACAAAATTATGTAACAACGGTCAATAGAAATCAAAATCACCAACGGAATCAGAGCTGGATTCAAACTCATATTGAAAATCAATCTCAACAATTGAAATCCCAGGCTGTTCCAACTTGCCTGAATTTAATCACAGCAACCCATAACTTGACTCAATAGTGTGTATGGCTCCCATGTGCCTGTATGCATTCCTGACAAAGTCTGGGAAAGCTCCGGATGAGATGGTGGATGGGGGATCTCCTCACAGACCTGGATCAGGGCATCAGTGAGCTCCTGGACTATCTGTGGAGCTACTTACATACATAACGTCCCAGAGGTTCTCAATTGGATGCAGGTCTGGCGAACCTGAGGGCCAGTCAATGGCATCAGCGCCTTCGTCATCCAGGAACCGCCTACACACTCTGACCACGTGGGGCCGGACATTGTCCTGCACCAGGAGGAACCCAGGGCTCACTGCACTGACAATGGGTCTGAGAATTTCACCTCGGTGCCTAACAGCAGTCAGGATACCATTGGTTAGCATGTGGCGGTCTGAATGACACTCCAAGGATATGCCTCCCAAGAGCATCAGTGACCCATTGAGAAACCAGTTGTGCTGGATGATGTTGCAGGAAGCATAATGTTCACCACGGTGTCTCCAGACTGTTTCACGTTTGTTACATGTGCTCAGTGTGATCCTGCGCTCATCTTTGGAGAAAACGGGGCACCAATAGCGGACCTGCCAATGCTGGTGTTTGGTAGCAAATGCCAACAGACGTGCACAGTGCTGGGCTGTGAGCACAGTTCCGACTAGAGGATGACGGGCCCTCATGCCACCCACATGGTGTCTGTTTCTGACAGTTTGGTAAGAAACATGCACACAAGTAGCTCACTGAAGGTCATTGTGTAGTGCTCTCACAATGCTCCTGTTCCTCCTCGCACAACAGAGGCATGTATTTTCTGTGCCATCTTGGAGAAGCTGGACTACTTGTGCAACCTGAATGTGCTGCAGGTACCATTTCATGCAACCAGCAGTGACACGGACAGAAAAGAATCAGTCATGAGGGATAAGGAGAGAGCAATGTCTGTGGCCATCACCTGCAAAACCATTCCCTTTTTGGGGGTTGTCTTGTTGTTTCTCTCCAGTACCTGTGTTCACTTTCATTTGTACCAAAACAAGTGACATTGATTCACAATCGTTTATGCTTCCTAACCAACAGATTTATATTCCTGAAGTTTAATTGACCTGGTGATATACTGTGATGATTAAATGTTTCCAAAATTTTTTGAGCAGTGTATAATTGCACATATCAATTTGAAACATACAGTTAACTCAAGAAGTATCGTCCTCCTTCATGAAACTCTACAAAGTGAATACAAGAATATACAACACAAACAATGACTCATATTTTGGGCTCAAACATAAGGGGTAGCCATATAATTTCTTTCAACACAATCACTTCTCAAACACAAAACACTTTGTTGAGTAATCTTATTTGTTTCTGCAGAACAGGTTTCATATGCATTGGCACCCCTGAAGAATATTTAAAAAACCAAACAAAGCTCTAAAATTCTATGCTTTTTAGTTGGCCTCTGACCGGACTTTTGGGCGGATTGAGACAGCCATTGTAAAACACTGATTTGTGTTTACCAGCAACCATTTCTGTGTAAATGTTCATGTATGCTTGAGTCATTGTCTTCTTGAAAGGCCAATCCAGGGCCAAGTTTTGGGCTAGAATGTCCTGGTACTTATTGGAATTCAATACAATATCGATCATAACAAGAGGCACTGGATCACTAGTAGTAAACTGGCCCAAATCATAAAAAATCCACCACTACACCTTTTTGTGGGTATCAGGTGTTTTCCTTGTACGTAGTCCACTTTAATCAAACAAAATGATTACTATTGTGGTTCCAATGATGCATGGCAGAGTTAGGCTTTCCAAAGAACTTGTTGACATTGAGGTGACATCTAACAGTTTTCAGATTTTTAGATTGTATAGCCTGAAGATTTCGCTAGACTCAGCAGTTCTAAAAATTCGATCAATTCTGGGCCTCCATCACCATCCTCACAGTGCTTGGGGACAATATGCACATGTGTCTTCTACTTGACAAGTTTGCTATTTTTCTAAACTTGTAAAACTTTTTAAATAGTACATTGACATACTCTGCCTCCAACCCCTGCATCAACCAACTGTTTCCACTGACCTACTCTTGCTACCATTCCAAAGTCTTTCTACTAAATACCCCATAACATTTCTTGCAGACTGAAATGTGCTTATTGTCCTAGATTTGGTCAATCATTTGTTATTTGTCATTAGCAGATGTTCATGGCTAGAACAACATTATTTGATGTACAGTATCTGTAGAAGATCATGTGGTTAAATAGTGGCGATCTCCATGGTCCTGAATGTTTGGCTGCTCTAGGGTTTGCAAAATAAATGATTTGTCCTAAATAAATCTATATTATAAATGAAATTAATTAATTATGTCACACATGCATCTTATTTCTAGTCTAATTTGCTTTTGAAAAATGACAGCTAAGTATTTTTCTTTTTTGGCCTCTATTCCAACATTTTAAATATTAAATTAAACAATTACTATAGGGTTTAAATAATAACTCTCAGCATACATTTCAGGAAAAGTTTTGAACCTTTTCATGTAATAACTGCAATAACTGATGTCTGTAACCTTTTTGTCATACTGTTGACAGGCACCTATGGCAATCTCAAGGCAAAGTTTCTGGCTAATGAGTATAGCAAGCAAGTTTATTTATATAGCACAATTCATACATAGAAGCGATTCAATGTGCTTTACAGTGAATTTAAGTTAGTATAATCTTAGAGTAGCACAAATATCTACATGCACACACCCAAACAGAATTTCAGTCATGCCTTTTGGGGTTAAAGTGTGTTTTCATGCATTTTTTCATTTCTCATAAAGATATTACCTAGCTTTTCTTAGCGCTTCAATTCTCCACTTGTGCCTGCTCACATGGTGATATCATCATTTATGCTCATTTTGGGCTATGTCCCCTCAAGCTCTGTTGCTCTTTGCTGTCATGGTGAAATTGGTGTTTTTCCTTGTTCCTTGTTTGCCCTGTGGCAGATATGAGTGAAAATCTGGGTAAGATCAACAAAGGCCTTCATGCCTGGTGTGCATTCCACGCTATGCAGTGAACTGGTTGACAGAACATTACTAACTTAAATTTAAGGCCACGAAAGGACATTAGGGGACCACATGTACAGTGGGGAGAACAAGTATTTGATACACTGCTGATTTTGCATTATTTAAAAATAATTAATTTGCATTTTATTGCATGACATAAGTATTTGATCACCTACCAACCAGTAAGAATTCCGGCTCTCACAGACATGTTAATTTTTCTTTAAGAAGCCCTCCTGTTCTCCATTCATTACCTGTATTAACTGCAACTGTTTGAACTCGTTGCCTGTATAAAGGACACCTGTCCACACACTCAATCAAACCGACTTCAACCTCTCCACAATGGCCAAGACCAGATAGCTGTGTAAGGACATCAGGGATAAAATTTGGTGAGAAGGCAACAACTGTTGGCGCAATTATTAGAAAATAGAAGAAGTTCAAGATGACGGTCAATCTCCCTCGGTCTGGGGCTCCATGCAAGATTTCACCTCGTGGGTCATCAATGATCATGAGGAAGCTGAGGGATCAGCCCACAAGTGCATGGCAGGACCTGGTCAATGACCTGAAGAGAGCTGGGACCTCAGACTCAAAGAAAACCATTAGTAACACACCACGCCATCATGGATTAAATTCCTGCTGCACACGCAATGCCCCCCTGCTCAAGCCAGCACATGTCCAGGCCCATCTGAAGTTTGCCAATGACCATCTGGATGATCCAGAGGTGGAATGGGAGAAGGTCATGTGGTCTGATGAGACAAAAATAGAGCTTTTTGGTCAAAACTCCACTTGCTGTGTTTGGAGGAGGAAGAAGAATGAGTATAACCCCAAGAACACCATCCCAACCGTGAAGCATGGTGGTGGTTTTTCTGCAAAGGGGACAGGGCGACTGCACCGTATTGAGGGGAGGATGGATGGGGACATGTATCGAAAGATCTTGGCCAACAACCTCCTTCCCTCAGTAAGAGCATTGAAGATGGGTCATGGCTGGGTTTTCCAGCATGACCACGACCCGAAGAACACAGTCAGGGCAACTAAGGAGTGGCTCCGTAAGAAGCATCTCAAGGTCCTGGAGTGGTCTAACCAGTCTCCAGACCGGAATCCAATAGAACATCTTTGAAGGGAGCTGAAAGTCTGTATTGCCCAGCGACAGCCACGAAACCTGAAGGTTCTGGAAAAGGTATGTATGGAGGAGTGGGCCAAAATCCCTGCTGCAGTGTGGGAAACCCTGGTCAAGAACTACAGGACACGTATGATCTCCATAATTGCAAACAAAGGTTTCTGTACCAAATATTAAGTTCTGCTTTTCTGATGTATCAAATACTTATGTCATGCAATAAAATGCAAAAAATGTATTTACAAATCATACAATGTGATTTTCTGAATTTTTTTGATTCCGTCTCTCACAGTGGAAGTGTACCTATGATAAAAATTACAGACCTCTACATGCTTTGTAAGTAGAAAAAACTGCAAAATCAGCACTGTATCAAATACTTGTTCTCCCCACTTTACCAAACGAGACACCTTGTCCCTTAATCATGGGAGATACAAAGTGTCTGCAGACATTACAAATAAAAAACCTGAATTTGTAACATGCCACACTCTTAATCATACAACCCGCTCGCAACTGTTTGCATCCGGCCAGACAAGTGATATAGTCCGGTTTAACATCACCCCTTCCTCTGGTTCCGCCCATTTCAGGCATTCCAGGACAGGTTAGAGGGAAGTAATGATATCGTTATTCAGACTGCTTGTGAGACTAGAATTCATTCAGCCTGGGTTGCAGCTTTCAGGTTTTTACTCATTTCTGCCGGAGGACAAACCAACCCTGTTCAGTGATAACAAGGAAAAACACAAACCTTGCTGTGAAAACTAACAGTGACAATGCCTGGAGGGACAGTTAAATACAGCCATTACAGGGAGCACATGTTTTAGTTTTTTCTTGAGAATAGTCGGAGAATGCTGTTGAACCGTTCATTGCTGTTCGGAGTGAGGATATGTGGTCCGGATTGATTCAGGCTCTTGTAGCTTGGGAGATGAGTCCCTGGCCCCTGATTTGGTCTCAACAGCTGTGGCATAATTTCTGTTCTGGTTTGTTTGCTTATGTGTGCACATTACCTGAGTTTCATACAGAGTGACCAACCAAAAATAAACTAGTCTAACCAGAAACACCTTCCATGCCTTTTGTCTGACTATTTTTCCTGAAAATCTATTTATAACAATTGTTGTAATTTTTAATAGTGAAACCAACAAAATCTGATAATCTAATAGTTATTTCAGTTTGAAAATGTTGAAATTGAATAAAAATGGAAAAGATGAAATGCTGCCTCAATAATTACAGATCCTCTGTAAAAAAATTAGTTGGCTTATTAATGCAAGGGTTTAAAACTTTTTTTAATCTAGGGAAAGAATTAGTGGACAGACTCTGTTTTATTGACTATGGTAGTTTATTCTGTCCCTGGATGTGGTTGGCTGGCCATGGAATAATCTTATGCTGTTGCTCGCATACCAACCTTATGTTAACTCAGGGACTCAAAACTGCCATCTGTTGGATTGTTAGAGAATTTAATTTGCAGCATGACATTACACAGTTAAAAAAGTTCTATATATCTTCATTAGTCTGCAAAACAGTAATCCAAGATCCAGAAAGTGAATTTAGGAATTTCCTTGAAAATATTTCACATATCTACATTTTCTAATTGCAGCTACACCCAACCTAGGCTTCATTGAAAATGAATGGAAAATGCTGTCTGTAAGTGCCTTTAGGACAGCATTGCACCCCATGTTTTTGTGTTGCACACCTTGCAGTATTAACTCTCCCCAGTAAGGGTATCATGGTTGACATCCAGTTGATATCCTAAGTATGCATCAGAAAACAAAGTTCTGATTATTACTGATCTATGCATACTTTCAGTATGGCTGATTTCAAAATGTAAAGAGCACATGCACTTTGGACATTTGCACAGTAGCAAGAAATTGTTGAGAGATCTGATATTTAATATCATAATAATATCAAATACATCTGCCAGACATCTTAACCTCGTAAAGCAAACAGCAAAAACGTCTGTGTAGCATTTAAATGTGAGCTCATAGTATTAGGTGTCTCCTCAAGGCTTAAGACATTTTGCCAATGAAATGCTCAATGAAATGCTATGGAGTCTGATATGTCTCAAAAATTCTAAATATAACTAGAAAATACAGGCGTATATTCATCACAACTCAATAAAAAAAATAGGATTAGTAAATGTGAATAAAGTAAATAAAAACTTAAATGTAAATATGTAAACATAGTTATACAAATAAATGTTATACTCACATTTAAAAAAAATGTAAATACCAAACCGAGATCCGTTGTCACATTGCTGGTGAGAACAGGTATGGGGGGTCATGAAAGCCCCACCAGTCCTCACAGCTACCGACAGCCGGGGGGTCTTCTAGCTCCATAAACCCACATGTAAGAGGCAGCAAGGGGTGACAGTCGTTCTTTGGGGCACTCTGAATGCCTCCATAGCTCCCCCACAAAATTTTCTTGGGGGTGACTCCCGGGAGGTCGGTGTCGTCACCTCCGGCGTCGCCTCCTCCGGCGTCGCCTCCTCCGGCGTCGCCTCCTCCGGCGTCGCCTCCTCCGGCGTCGCCTCCTCCGGCGTCGCCTCCTCCGGCGTCGCCTCCTCCGGCGTCGCCTCCTACGTTGGCTGCGCTGGGCTGGCCAGGTGTGCAGCTGGTGACGGTAGGGGTTCTCCTCCCTCCTCGGTGTCGCTGTCAGGCCAACCAAGGAGCTCCCCTACCGTCCATCTCTGCTGTCTCTGACAGGTGGATCATTCTGGTTTTTGGTTACTATTTAGCCATTGCTCAAGTCACAAGAAGCTGCTATTGTTTTGTTCTTTATTTTCAATAAAACATGGATTATTTCCACCTCTATGTCTCTGCGCCTGTGTCATACCTCCAGCACCGTGACATCTGTAAGAAAAATTAAGAGTTGTAAATTGAAGTCAACACTTGTAAATGTTAAGCAGCAGTTGTAAATGTTTTACAGATTTGTGTTTTATGTGTGAAATATGGTTTTACATATTCACAGATTTTATTTATAGTTGTGAAACATGTTTACATATTTACAAAATATTTTTATTTACAAATCATGTTTTTATTTGTGAGATATGATAAATATACACACATATTTCCTAGATATATTTACAAATATTGAGATACCTAACTCCAAAACATGCTCATAAAAGGCATCAGTGTGGGATGTAGGGGAGACAATGGCATAAAGTAAAAGGGGGAAAGACATAACAATTTGTAAACTCCACTAAACCCCAATCTGACAAACATATCAGTTTTGATTGTGACCAAAAAGGTATGTTTTGGATTCATCTGTCCAGAGAATGGACATCCAGAAATTGTTTTCTCCAGTTGGTCTCAGGCAAAGTAAAGACGAGCAGTTTAGTTCTTTTGACAGCAGTGGCTTGTTCCTAGCAACCCTCCCATTAGTGTCATGTCCATTCAGGTTACTTCTTATTGTTGAAGCATGTTCAGTAACCTGAAATGCAGAGCAGGAGATCTGTAAATTTCCAGATGTAATGTTTGGGATGACATTTACCTGATTTATTATTTTTCTTGTGGCTCTTGAAGGTATATGGAAGGACATACACTTCTCAGGTAAGTTGTTAAATTCTCCGTTTCTAAATTATTTGTCTCACAGTGAACAAATGGAGCTCAAATCTTTGTAAAACCTTCCACGGACTGATTGATGCTCATTACCCTCTTCTTGATGTCCTCTGAGATCTCCTTTTCTCTCTGCATTATGTGTTTTGCATTCACATATACAGTAGGAACACTGAAACTGACCAGATTTCTTGTCTCTATTTCTTAGAGTCCAACCAAAACTCTTTCCTAAAGATCCTTCTTTTCATTGGTGCATTTGGAACTCAATTGTTTATCACCTGATTCTACTTACCTTCTTGATTTAACTAACCAATGGGGTTCACTTATTTTTTATTCTTTATTAATTGGGTTTTTCTACTTCTGTACATACTTGGTTTAGTCATTCAACATATGAACTTAATAACTATATATGTAGAATTTCAAAAAGACTGGGTCCAAGTAAATAAGGATTTCATGGTGAACACTGAAAACATCTTTAGATTGCGTGAAGGGTTCCCACACATTAAAGCAGGCATGTATTTTTTTTTACAGGCTGAACTATAGGAATGATCATTGCTTCTGACATTTCCCATGGGATCCTGAATGTCACAGCAGTATTGAATTGTTTTAACAAGAACGATATTTAATAGGGATAAACCAAAAATATGTTACAACTAACTCATTACATATCATTCTATTATATTTCATGATGTATTAGAACACGTTCCCATAATATTTCACTTCTCTACATTTTCTAACAATATGACCAAGATATTACCGGACCCATGAAATAGAAAAATAAATCATACATTTCAGAAAGGGTGTTACACAAAAGATTTTTCAAAATTCAGCTGCTTTTAATGTGAAAATAATATGTTTCATTAAGATAATTTATTTTCTTTTAGTGCATTTCCATCAAAATTTCAATTAACATTTAAGAAATCTTTCAATTACTGTTGTAGGATCTGAGCATTAACAACTACAATATGAATGTACGTTTCATTAGAAGTGAATGTGCCTAGATAATGAGAATAAACAATTGAATTACTCTCTCCCTTGACAACCGGGTAGGCGAGTTATTATTACCACCACTATACGACATGGCTGATTTCTAACACTGTTAATTACATTTTTACCATTACAGAAATTGTTACTGACTTTTACATTTAACCCAGCCTTTGGAAAGTATTCAGACCTCTGGTGTTGAGTGTTTATTTTGTTCTGAATGCCGAGATGCCACGCTCGGCATTCAGGCCAAGTATGTAATTCAACTTTGGTCACATCAGACCAGATAATTTTATTCCTCATACTCACAGTCCTTCTAGTGGAACATCTTAGAAATGTATTCAGAAGTGGCTTCCATCTAGCCACTCTACCTTAAATGCCTGATTGATGGAGTGCTGCAGAGGTGGTTGTCTTTCTGGCAGGTTCTGCCATCCCTGCAAAAAAAAAAAACTAAAGCTCTGTAAGAATGGCCATTGTGTTCTTGGTCACCTCCCTGACAAAGGCCCTTCTTTTTAGGTTATTTGTTTGACAGGACTGGCAGCTCTCCATTTCACAATGATGGAGCCCATTTTGATCCCAGGAACTTAATCTTTTATTAACTCTCCCCAGATCGATGCCTAGGCACAATTTCATCGAGGACTATGCATATTTCCTTACTAGCATTGCTATAGCGTACATGAGCTTGTTGATATGTACGCTTTTGACACTGACACTTTGACCAAGAATAAAAAATTCCCGGGAAGGTTAGTAATAGGGATTTTAGACATAGAGTTGTCTGAAAATATTTAGCTAACCTCTGACTTGACACTTAATAAAGCACTTGAGCTGATGAAACAGTCAGAGCAAATAAGGGAGCTTGTTAGTGAGCAAGGGGCTAATGCTAACAGTGCATTGCTTAGCAAAGTAGCTTACAAACACAAGTCATATAATGGAAAACAGAAAGAATACATACAGACGAAACAAAGGGGCTAAAGCAAAATTATGCAATGTAAACACAAGATACAAACGTTTCAGATGTGGTAAGGTGCATGCTAGTACAGATATGCTGCTATACATGCAGAATGCCAGTAATATAGGAAGCTGGGACATGTAGCAGTTGCAAGCCTCTCTCATACTGTCAATGACAGCCCCCCATGAGAAGATGATACTTTAACCAAAAGTATAAATAAAGACAAAGGTCTGTCAGTGCCTACACTCCCCAAGGCGATAAAGCAGCTAGCCTGCATTGGTGACAAGCAGTGTGATCACAGAGATTATGGAGCCTGGAGCACCCTATACACATTAGAGATAGAAGGTCGAAGCTCATCGAAGTGTCTACATCGTCAGAAACAGTTCCACTATATAGGATACGGCATTGATGAGAATGGCATTCATCCTGATGAGACCAAATTACAGGCTGTCACCAAGTTAGAGCCTACAAGCCAGGGGCAAAGCTCAGTTTTGCTAGTGTCCTTGTCACTACTGATAGCATGAGGTGGTACCTGCAGCCCATTCAGGTTGCACAGGAGGACTAGCCACCGTTACCTGGCTGCTGTTAGGTACCGGGATGAAATCGTCAGACACATCGAAAGAACTTAGGCTGGTGCAGTGGGACCTGGGTACCTCCTGGTGCAGGACAATTTCCGGTTTCATGTGGACAGAGCATGTAGGCAGTTCCTGGATGACGACGCCATTGAATTGAGGACCTTTAGGACGTTATATATCGTTGTATCCGATACATGCTGGCAACTAGTGCCACAGATTGTCCAGGAGCTCACTGATGCCCTGATCCAGGTCTGTGAGGAGATCCCCCATCCACCATCTCATCAGGAGCTTTCCCAGACTTTGTCAGGAGTGCATACAGGCATGTGGAAGCCATTCAGACTATTGAGTCATGTTATGAGTTGGAAATGCCAGTAATTTCAATTGTTTACTTAGATTTTTGGTGTGAGTTTGAATCCAGCCCACAATCGGTTGGTGATTTGCATTGACCTTTGTTAGGTCATTTCGTTTTCAACAAATTACAAAATGTATAGTATAGATTTTGATCTTTAACATATTTCATTCAACGAGAACGGATGTGTGATTTAAGTATTTCCTTAATGTTTTTGAGCAGTACAGCACCATATGTTTTATCTGAGTATTTGTTATAGTCAAAAATAATCCATACGTTATGGCTTTTTTACTCTAGAAGAGTTGTATGAGGTCAGGTCTGTGAGACCTACAGGCCATAAATAGCAAATAGAAGCTCAAAACACACGTACTTTTCACAATAATTTAAGTTGATGAAAAGATCTAACATAACAGTAGGTGATGGTATATGTATTATTATAGATAAATAATCAGCTGTAATGAGGCTGTGATTCTGGACTGGGAAAATATAATTAATTAACAGGAAACAAACACTAAAGGAGGATTAAATAGTATAAAGTTTACATCCTACTGACAAGGCCTGTGCGGCCAGTGCCTCTATGTATCTATGACCCAGCATATTTTATGCATTATTGTATAAAACTAATTCTGGTACCCTTGCCCCCCAGTTCACTCATTTTGCTTTTACAGTTTTTGTATTTCATTTTGCTTCTTTTTTTATTATTAATGAGGATTCTGTGAATAGAGTTGGGTCACTGGTTTTTGTTTAACTGATCAGGGATGGTCATAAAAACAGGAGGGGCATCCATTTTCATTTGAGAGAGATCCAACTTTCTACAGGTAGTATTAAAAGATGGTCAAAATCAGAAAATATGACTTCGAAAAGGGAAATTCGTTCATTCCGTCTAATTAAGCAGGAGGCGTGTCCGCACAGGGCGCGACCCCGCCCAAATATACCACATGACGACGTAATTCCAAATTTTCGCTGTGAATGCTGGGAGCACAACATCCATGGAAGACATTTTGGATTTCAAAAGGATTTCGCTGTGTTTGCTGGAATAGGAATCTCTATTGGAATCACCATTTTCCATTCCGGTCGCCCTAATATAGACGTAGTTATAATGTACCGGCAAAGGGTTTGTTTGTCATTCGTACGCGATGAAATGGCAACGTTCTTTTGTTAATCCCACTTATTTATCTCAAACCATATTGCCGCAGGTATCACAGCATTTTGTTGTTGGGATAGGTTTTTTGCTGTTGCTGTCCAGTATTGTTTCTGTGCACATCGAGAAAGCTTTATTTCCTGTCTGTCTTACGAGGAATTTACCTATTTAGGTATGTATCAATATGCCGTCAGATTCAGTTTCTTTCTTTTGGTTTAAGTAATGGACAGGTTGAAAGAAAACACCAGACTGTTGTTTGATTGCACATTTGACTACCCAACCTACTGTGCAGTAAATTACCGTGAATAGTCCTGGTAAAAGTCTCTTATAAAAAATATTGGAGGAGGCATTGATGGGTTTGTGTTCTGTATTCTGTATATTGTAAGGACCTCCGCCCAGTGTTTCCGAAGACACTACCAAACCATTTCGGCAGGGATGCTTGTCCAGTCCACTTTGCGTTTTATTATCTGAAGACGTGGACAATGCAAATACATCTAAATGAAGTGCCCTTTGGACTTCAAGCGTACCATAACAACCGCAATCAGTAACTGGAGTTGAATGATCGACATAAAAGGGAGACTTCTACCTCAGAGTTAATTTTTTTCAGACAGTGGCTCAAATGCACACACCCAGATGATTTGTGTGCTGTATGGTAGCTTTTGATCCTCTGTTACTGTTTTCATGGTATTTTGAAAAGAGAATAGTTTGTCTAGTAATTGAACACCTGTGTTGGTCTGGTTGTAAACCCGCAGGACGCATTTAACACTAATGGGCATAATTGTCATTGTGACGCTGTAAAAAATACTTGGACTATGTCCCTTTGATTTTGGGGTTGTTGGGCATGTATGTTTTTGGTTTTACATTAGATGTTTGAATGAAGACATGCGTCGACCTCTCCTTAGTGGTAAACCTGAACACTTTCCAAACATTCTTAAAACAAAGGGGAAATGTTGTTCTGGGAATGTTACTAAACTGAGAGATTTAACATTCTGAGAAAGGGAAATAGGTTTTGTTAATGCTGCCATGAATGTATATCGCTGAATGTTTCTATTGTTCATGTTTTTTTTCATAGGTTTACTTAATGCTCTTGACACATATATTTTAATGTCAGTCAGAAATGAATATTAGTTTGTTTAGAATGATCCAGTGTTCATGTAGTGCTCACTGTCTCTGTGGCTGCAGCATGAGTCCCACTGCACTTTCAACAAAAACTCCTCCATCTTCCCGTGCTTGTCTGTCCAAAAATGCATACAAATGCCAGAAATAAATATTAAACAATTTTTGTAAAGGAACATGAATAGGACTACAAAACAGAGTATTGGTAACTTAAAACTTTCCATATCCCATGTATAGCCCTCCACAAACTGGGAATCATATGCCTCAGGGTTTAGGCCTCAGATGAAATAAGTACTGCTTCAGGAACATTGTTCTTATGCCTATTTTTTTTAAATAATATAGCTAGCTTCTGTATTGTATAGGAATAAATGCTGTAAATTTCTGCTGCTGCTATTGGTTATATTTCTAATTGATGATTCTATTTATATCATGCTTGATTATTTTAATAATCAAAACAAAAAATGCCATTGTTAGCACATTATTTGTATTTATTTGCTCATGCTCTTTTTTTTCAACAACTATCCCAGAGCCTGAGAAACTAAGACAGGGTCTACTTGTCCATACAACTGCTAATGCCTACCCATAACTTATTCACATCATAGTAAAACAAGTGGATTTCATGTTAAGAAAATATTTACCCATAAAATTAAGTGATATTTCGGTAATATTACGATGGTCAATAATCTCTCCACATGAATTTTTTTATTTGAACTCTTTTAGACAGACAAAGACCTGTAATATGCGTTCCATTACGGTACGATTCACATTCAAGTGATCACAGAGTTTGTGTGCCCTTTGTGGTACCTGATTTTTACAGCACACCTTCCACCATATGATAATCATTATATTTCTTTTGATAGACTCCTTTACTTTGGATTCTTATGTCTCGTGTAAGGTACCTGAGAGATTGTTGTATTCACAGAGTCAGTCACTCAGTCTTGATTGATGGCTGAAGTCAAAGAATCACACTACTCAAACAATTGTTGCTGCGCTCCTGATAACACTTTCTGATTTATGGTCTCAGGCTAGACATGTTGGTATTTCCATTGGCATTCAACTAGCCTTATGGATTTTTAAAAATTCAAATCATCAAAGACTAATCCAAGTAATCCCTTCTCTCTTTCAGTGAACCTCTATCTTTACTTTTGCACATGTTTGTGTATTTATTTGAAATGCCATACACAGATTCGGAGTGCCAACAAGACATGAATTTAACTGAATGCTGCTAGAAATGCCAAAACATGAGACAATTGTAATAGATTAGCAACTCTTTTATTCCCTCACTTATGGTATATTGACCAACCTCAGAGTTTCTACTCTAT
This sequence comes from Esox niger, assembly GCA_016801105.1. Lineage (NCBI taxonomy): Eukaryota > Metazoa > Chordata > Actinopteri > Esociformes > Esocidae > Esox > Esox niger. The sequence goes on from JACXGJ010003474.1 coordinate 51,021, forward strand.
GACTCACCATCGTCAGATTGTTTGGACAATATCAGTTGAAGAGCCATTATACCAGACCAGCTGTTTATGTGAGTTTATAAAAGCCTGTTTATAAAAGTGTATATATAGTCTCTAACTTAAGGCTACAGCAAGGAGGCAACTATGGGCCGTGGAAAGGTTGGCACGCAGGGATTTCTGCTCAATACTGATATTTTCTGGATCTAATAAGAAACCTTGGTCAGTTTAATTCAACGCTGCCCTGTCGGTGTGTTTGCTTGTCTTTGATTGCAACAGGATAGGCTATTTCAGTTCTTTTTACAGTTATATACATGGATCTTATGTCAGGATTCATGTTAAATAGTGTAAGGTCCCTCAATGTTTCCTAAAAAGAGCTGTGAGCATCAATACAATCTTGTTTTTATGAATATAAACAGCCTCGCTAGATTCATGATACGTTGCCTAAGTCCATTATTTAGGCAAACTTCTGCTGAAATGTTTGCTTAAATGGATGCTTGCAGTCAACTTGGGAATGGTCTTTATGTTGTTGATTTTAAGTAGTCAAATGGTTATACACTAGACCAGATTGATATCTCTATATGGCACCAAATTCTGAAATGATTGTATATCCTAACCCTTTTACCGATTCCAACATGGTGATAGTAATCGTAAAGAACTATAGTCTGTTAAGTGAGGAAACAAATAATAATAACAATATAGATGTATGCACTGATATTTTGCCTTAATTTTTTCAGATTGCTCTCGCAATTTTTATTTTATGTATAAAAACAAATACAAACATTTCAATTTATTTAATTTACATTCATTATCTGGTTAGTTTTTTGTGAGTCTTGTTCTTAAAATATACAGAAAGAAAACATTTGCATGTTTAGATATTAGAAGCATTATCAGAATCAAAATTTTTAATTTATGCCCGAGTAGACAGTTACAGAAATGACAACATCGATATTGGCCTATTTGTTATGAAAATTGGCAGTAGGTATCAGCCATTAATTTCCTTATCAGTGCCTCTAATTACATTCCTTGTGAGAAACTTGTATTCTTTAAACTACTCCTTCTTCACTGATCAACCTTGCATGAAACAGCAGTGTCTTCCAGTTTCACTATACCCTTTTTTTGTGGGAAATAGAATACACTACAACAATGTGTCATCTCTCTGCTTACCAAGTTTGCAACTATAAAATGTGTACATAAACAACTGCTTATGGTATATCTAAGTCCTATTATTTCCCTATAGGCTACTAGATGACTTCTTGAATATGAAATCTAACACTTTTGTGCGGTAATTTTACACTCTGTAGGTTTCCAGTCTCCACAAACACAGCCACCTGTGCCTTTTTCCTACACATCCCTTAATCAGTCTTCAGTCCCTTCTGGTAACAGGCAGGGAAAGATAAAGAACTCCTGTAGCCCTCAGCAGCTAACCGATAACAGCTCACCAACAAACCCTATACTTCCATCTAGATGAGATGCGACTACAGATGAACGGTTTCATGCTACTAAAGAGACAGTTTGGGGCTAGATAGGGCTTGAAGAGACAACAGCTGCATTAGGTACAGTGTTTTCATGCAATTTTAATGTCATGGCTTGTGGTAGTGGTCTATGCAGAGGAGTAGGAACATGTTCATTTCATTTCCTTCCTGTTTTTATATGGCAGTCTACTACTGGTCACTTTAATGTCAGTTTTGGCACTTATTGTCTAACTTGCTAGAAGCTGGTTTTGGGTAAAGTACCATTTCAGGAAGCTAATTTGCATGTTAATACATTCCCATTATTTTACTGAAAGGCAATGACATGTACAGTAGTCTAGTATAATATAACCCTGGCTTCGTAGTCATACTTTTGGTGCTCCTTTTGTCATTGTCTGAATTTATTAAGAGAAATCTCACAGCTCAGCTAACTAACCGCTATGAATAATTAAAGAAAGAATTTTACTGCTGTGACTTAAAATATGTCAAACTATATACTCCTAAAATAAAGCTGCAATAACTTAAGTTGCTACACATTAATAGTTTTTTCCCCAGTAATTATTCATTGCACTCCGTTAACTGTTTGATTGCTATAAGTAATTTACCATGTCTTTCTTCATAGGGAAATGCAATAGTGTGTTAGGATCCTGTCATTAAATATAACTCCTTTTAAACGTTTAATTATAATTAGAAAATGGACATCTGTAGTTTGTCATGCCTTGCAATCAACAGCGGTCACAGTCTGTCTACCACTATTGGCGTAATAGCTATCCACAAAATGTTTCTGTTGACTGTTCTGGATGTTGGCTAAAGTAGCATTGGTACTGTTAAATGCTGCCACTTTTTTTACCTACCTTGTGTTCAGTGTAGTCTTCTCAATGCATCGCTCCAGTAAACATTTTTCAGTAGGTGTGTGTGTGTGTGTGTGTGTGTGTGTGTGTGTG
>JACXGJ010003475.1:0-53430 GCA_016801105.1 Esox niger
GTCAGTAGACAGAGAGAGATCAGTATACAGAGAGAGGTCAGTGAACAGAGAGAGAGGTCAGTAGACAGAGAGAGATCAGTATACAGAGAGAGGTCAGTGAACAGAGAGAGAGGTCAGTAGACAGAGAGAGATCAGTATACAGAGAGAGGTCAGTGAACAGAGAGAGAGGTCAGTAGACAGAGAGAGATCAGTATACAGAGAGAGGTCAGTGAACAGAGAGAGAGGTCAGTGAACAGAGAGAGAGGTCAGTAGACAGAGAGAGATCAGTATACAGAGAGAGGTCAGTGAACAGAGAGAGAGGTCAGTGAACAGAGAGAGATCAGTAGACATAGAGAGAGGAGTGTCATCCTGTGTTTTGTAGTGTACCTTTGTTTGTGATGGTTGTGGAACCAAACGGGGTGACATGCCTGGTTGTACGGTTAGATGTCCGGGGCACTGCTGTGGTGGTGGTGGGTAATATCTGTGTGTGTTTGGGTGTGGTCAGTGTGGGGATCTTCTCACACTCCAGACAGGGTCCCCTGCCTTTGCAGCGGAAGCCTGATTTACATCTGCACACATCGTTCTGCCTGGTGGAACAGTACTGCATGTACTCCAACTCAGCTACACACACACACACACGCACACACACACACACACACGCACACACACACACAGAGAGGTGAACACAGGTCGTAGATGCTCTAGTTGTTTCGGAACCTTAACGCTTTGACATCATGTTTTTAATTTAGTCAAGCAACCTGAAAACATGATGAACATATCTAATCACTAACAGCTAAATGACTCATGTTGACCTAATTGAAGCAGGTTTTGACTCACTAAGTTCTCAAGTTATACTATTACTGTTGGACCCCTCCCTACACACACACCCAACAGCAATTTCCCTACATTTAATAATAGATGAAAAATCTCATGATTTCCCGCTTACCCATGATTAAACATTTTCTACTCATTTAATCTTCATGCTAATTTATAGACGTTACTTTCTCTGGTGAGATGGTGTTTTTTGTCTTCCCACTAACCCTCCCGATCATCTTCCCAGCAGCGCTGCTATGCATGCTGTTACTTAGTAGACATGCCTTCTGCGATCCAGGCCCCCCGAAAACCACTCCGTCGGTCGACTCAGTGTTTGTCATCGCCCCCCCCCCTGCTTGCCTCTCGCTGTGCTGACTGTCTCATCGCGGTACAAACAAGGGAAAATCCCAGCAATGTTTAGTTCATAACTGTTACTTTGAAAGGCACGTTATTGGCTCTTCTGACAGGCATAAGCTTCAACAACATAAATAAAGGATCCCCGGACTACCTCCACTCACCACTCATACTGCAGCCGCTGCAAGACGTGCATTCCCTTTGAAAGTTGTAGCTGTCTGAATAGTAGCCGCTGAGACAGCTGCGACACTCGGTGTTGGGTGAGTTAGGGCTGCAGCGTTTCAACATATGCTCACCTGAGACGGAGAACACAGGCAGTGTCACACTGGAATACACGCAGGCAGCTGACGCAAGTCTGATCTGGCTTACCTGGTGGACACTTGTTGCAGCACTGTTGTTTGCCTTCCGAAGGCCATAGATAATGTGTGGACAAGTCACACTCGAGGGAATGGACAGCGTAAAGGTGAGTTGACAGGGATAGAAGGATGTGTGTGATCCACAAGAAGAGATGCATCTGAGACGAGAGCATTTAACATGTGGAACGCTTTACAACGTCTTCAAAACTCTACAACCCATGTAAAATAAAGGAACCATACAGCAATATAATCTTAACACAAAACAGAAGACACGACTCGAAATGCCTATATGCTAACAGTGCAAAATGAATGACTTCTACCTCACTTCGCTGAAAGGTCATTCCTTGACTAAGTCATTCATAGTACTAGTGAGTAGCGTGGCTGTCCAACATAGATAACCTATGATAAATGACTTGTAATACTTGCGCAGCACACAAACTATCCATCCAAATGTGTCCCGCTTCACATCATTGTTAATACAAATGAAAAGCAAGAATCCATATAACTCATTCAGTACTGCACTTCAACTGAGCCTTTGATCCACAATGGCATGTAAAATATATTTGAGCTACTGACTATAAGTTCCTTTGGAAAATAGTGTCTCCTAAATTGAGTATATAGCCTTTATTACAGGAGTTTATGAGAAAGCAGTTAAGTAGAGAAGTGTAGAGTGACTTACCTTGTCTCTCTGTCTGTTAGAGATGTGAATCTGGACCCTCTGGCTCTGTGACTGAACAGGGGATTCTGATGTGTCGAAGTATCATTCCGAAAATGTCAAACAATGAGTCATTTAAGAACCTTTTACTTCAAAACCCATCATGTCTGCTCGTCTCAGAACGACCCCCTAGCTACTCAGACCTGCTGTTCACCCTGAACCTGCCTCCCCCTCTCTTTCCACCACTGCCTGTTTGCCTGTCAGCCTCAATTATTTATATTATTTCCTAAAAAAATGTATTTTATGTTCCAAAACAAGCTATAAGGCACCCTATAACTTGGAGTCACTCCATCCTTCATTCTCTGCTCCTTGGTGACATGGTAAGTTCACTGTGTGACCACACTACACTCATCTTAGCACAAGTCATTGTTTTTACTGTAATTGGCAGTTATTCTTTATATCAACCATCCAGTCAACCCTACTCAGACTGAGAGCTTCACACACACACCTGTCTATTGACACACAGCATGTTAGCTGACTGATATATACCCTTTCCTGTTCTGTGTGAGTGTTCTTGTGCGTATCTCTCTCTCTCTCTCTCTCTCTCTCTTTCTCTCTCTCTCTCTCTGACACACACTCTCACACATTCTTACACACTCAGTGTACATCAGTGTGCATGTGAGTGTGTCCCGTGCACAAGAGCCTGCACGTTTGACGCGCACACGCGCACGCATGTGTGTGTGTGTGTGTGTGTGTGTGTGTGTGTATATGTGTGTGGTTCTTCCACATCCAATCAAGTATCTCTCAACCAGTCAGTGGTCACGTGGTTTCATTGACTTGACTTTGCGGTGGGTTCGTTCTCAGCTCAGCCTCAGTGTTAGAAGAAGTCAGGCCACATCACACGTCCCTGGGTGTAACAGCCCAGCGGTACAATGACCCTCTACAGTGAAGGCCTCTTAGCCACTCATACACCTTACACAGATTACTGTTGCACCCAGAAATGACTAAGCACAAGCTGCAGAAACAACACTCCAGGGATTAGCAACAGGCAGCCCAAAAGTGTTTGGTTTCAATATGGCCCCAACATTTTGCTTTGAAATGAACATTGTTCAGCAATTCTGCTAAACATAAATGATTTTGCCAAATCATTATGTGACTGTGTTTGTGTAATCAAGGTATGAACACAGACTGTGACTGGTATGGATGTCTATGCTTGTGAGATGGAGGTTAAGAGCAAAACATTTTAGTTTATCTAATGAACTTTGGGGCACATGGATGCTCAATAACGTAAGCTTTTAAATGACATTCATTTATTAAGAAGTTTTGCATTTGGTTAGTTAACTGAATTTTTATCTGTGATTTTGATTCTAAAGGTACCCAAACCCAGCCTATTGTGCTAAATGTCATTAAGATAATCTGAAAAGAATTGAATTGCATGTTTAGCCAACAATGCCTGACAAAGGCTGCAAAATGACCATGATCTATGTACAAAATCAAGGACGAAACATGCATTTAAACATAATAATAGTTTTGAACAACTGCACGGAAAAGATGTATGGTCCCCCCAAGCTTCCATCTATAAAATAAAGACTCTGCCAGGAAGGGCTGAGATACACTATATAACTTAAAATAAAAAGTACAAAGGCAACCGCAGGTGAGCTCAAAACGCACAACGTGACAATATTGCTTGGGGCCAATTATTGAGTTTCACCATTTATAATCCTGATTACTTGCCTTTGAGTCGTTAAAGTATCAAACTGAAAAAAAAAGTGAATTTCTCAAAAGGAACAAGAACCTCCAGTGGAAAACCGGCATTAGTGAACGTCAGTGACCATCCCGTGACCTCCCCCATTGCATTATGGAATCAGTTACTATGGCTTGAGGCAGCCCTCAGAGGTGGCATACGTTGGATTTCAAATGTGAGAGGGAAAACATTTTTGTGATTGCCCATAGTTCTTGAATGGGATGTCCAACAAGCTTTTTTTCTTTTGACCATATGGGCACTGGTGGACACAATATCTATTTGATTCAGTCAGAATGAACATGCAAAATACTGCCTTTAGCCAATTATTTATTTTAGCATCAGTGGTGTGTGTTCTTAGTGAAGAGCGACTACACAGACCACTATATCACTATATTTAAATGTGTGTGGCTGATATAATGTGAACTACATGTACATTTTCCTATACTGTACTTGAATTTCACAGCCTCACTTTCAAAGCTCCACCACAAACCTCTGGCATGGTAATACTGGTCAACAAAACATCCTTCTGGTTCTGCTAATAAATATGTACATTCAAGATAAGGACTATATATTATAACATAAATAATTTTGTTTGTTATCCCCTTTTGAAGACTACTACTATGCAGCAACATTTTACCTCAGCTACACGGTAAACCTTTTCTCCCTGGCTCTCTGAAACATGTAGCGGGAACTACATTAGCTAACTTTTCAAGAGGTCAACTATTAAACTAGTTGATTAGCTAGCGATATCTTCTAACTGCTGCACTCATTTGGTCTCTGTATGGAAACCCCCTGTTTCTAGTTCAGCCTGCCTGCAGTGAGAAGTTATATATGCTATTGCTCTAGCTGGATTCAAACCTAGGTCTCCCACGTAAGAGGCTTTCTTTAAAAACGACACCACCGAACTAAACATTTGCTCACGTCGGTATAGCATCTCGGCATAATGTTTTTTGTCACACATTAACATTACGACAACTTTGAATAGTTTGGTAGACACAATTAAGCATTGTGTTAAACAATCAATATAGGGGATGATAACTGACTTTTTTGTCAAGTGAAAAAATGACAGAATCGTGGAAACTCCTACACTTTTACTGCCCAAGGGATTTTGCTAAATAGTCCATCCTCAACCCTGTCACATACACTTCACATCCACCTGCAAAAAATTTCTTATTACACTGGGGAACAATTTAGAACAGAATTTCTGTTGAGCTGTATTTTTCCCTTGATTTAGCCTAAATTTGGCATGCTGATTTAAAAAATACAGTCTTCTTCTAGCACGTCAAGTTTTTTCTTTAGAGCTAACCCTCTCTGAATAAGAAAAATTGTATTGCATGTCCATAAAAGTCTGTATACAAGGGGTTTACAGAACTAGTTTTTTCTGTTTTTCTAAGCTTGTGATTGGTTAACTTATTTTAGATTCACATACTTATTTCCTTTCTTTCAGATCATGGCTGCCTCTTTTATTTCTCATTGTAAATGCCTAAACAGCCCTGATTCTTTTTGCGGTATCTGTGGCAGTTTCCGTTTCCTGTAGCACAAAATGTTGATGTGATAGAAAAAAACAGGGTCATTTTTGGATTCAGTGGCCTAAAGTTAGTCAAAGAAAGTGTCAGATATTACTCAACAAAAATTGTGTTCCCCAGTGTCTTTGATGCATCACACCATATAATTCATATGAGCCCAGTGCACCAACCCATCATCTCATACAGGGATTTACACAGCTAGCAAAGTGAGGAACTACAAATCCAGCAGCATTTTTACACACTTTGAGTTGGGATTATTAGGACAATAATCATTACATAAAATCACTTAAGGGAAGTGAATTTTCAGCCTTTTGAATGCAGCATTAACATTCACTTCTTTGACGGTTAACAATATAACTGTTGACCTTAGCATAGTTAGTTGCTTATTCATAGTTTTCTGTCACGTGGACAGCCAGGTGGGCAAAACATGGTTGAAACATAGCAGCTAACACTGGAAATTCTATGGAGCTACTGCACAAGACGGTCAAATGTTCTACTTCTACAGCCCATGAGTGTGCTACAGAATTGCAAACAAAGTGTTTAGATCACCTCCCATAACATGTAAAACATAGGTTTCAGTGTATAAGCAAAACTTATTTGTGACCCTCTGTTAACAGAGTTCTGTTGATAAAAAGTGGGTGAGACAAAATCACGTTTTCATAAACTCGAGGGGGGGGGGGGCGTGACTCACTAAAGTATAAGGAACCCTTGATATCTTCATCACTCAAAAATAACTTGTCATAGGTGCTGTCCGATGATTGTTGACTGGATTTATTCACGCATTTATCATTCAGGCTGTCTTGTATGTCACAGTCCAAGAAAATTCCTTGATTTTTGGTTTCTGTCAATTGTGGGACTATATACATACAGGTGTGTGCCTTCAATGTCATTGTCAACTGACAGAAAGAGACTGAACAAACCTGGCTTACATAGGAGGTCCGAAAGGAAGAGGTCTTTGTTCTTAAAATAGAAATTCTAGACACATTTAATCATATTTTTACATTTAATCATGAGTATTTGCCAGTGATCAACACAAAACAGTCCACATAGTTAATTTGAAAAATGTATTAAAATAAAATAAATCAATTCTAAATTACAGTTTTTGCTAATTGCTTACACACGTGTGGCAGAATTGTGTCAAAACTCTGCACACAAGCCAAATAAGACACAACCCTTGGCGATGAATGTCTTACTTCCATGTCAAAGTAAAACTCTACTATCATAACCTGACAATCCTTTTCAAAATGCCACAGAATGACACACACATGCATTATCCAAATTACTCTTTTAAAGCAGCAACTACACACTGATTTATTTTATACAAAACACTTCTCCAAGACATCTACTCACATTTCAATTCAATATATATATATATACAGCTTATTTGTTTGCCATTACAGGTTTTTGAAAAACACACAAAGTAGAATTACAATGAGTACAGTAATCATTACAAAATGATTACTATAAACTCCCAGAAACAAAAATCATTACTGTAAAATTACAGTGCAATGTTAAACAAAAAATAGGATTGTAAGGGATGGGTTGGATGGTTCATGGATCCCACCTTCTGTTAAGGTCTGGCCACATCACCTCAGCCACATCACAGGCAATGTCATCCTTGGTTAGGCAGCAGGGAAAATGCCTCAGACCTGTGCCAGACTGAACTGAGTTATATTCTGAACAATTGTTTTGATCACATAATTAGAAACAAGTGTGAACTATTTTTGAGTCAGTGTGTTAACGATGACAGCTGTAGCTGTGTTTACCATTGTGTTTACCATTGTAGCTGTGTTTACCATTTTGCAACACAAGTGCATCACAGCGCAAAATGTGGTTTAGTGAGGGAGAATGTGTTTTGAGTTTGGCAAACAGAGTGAATGCAATTTGCAAATGATCTGTAACTACCTGAATTCTTTTGTTTGTTTTCCCAATGATTTCAAGAGATTTAATTATTGAATGAAGTGTCTAATGTAAGAAACAGTGTGTCGTTTTACAAAGTGTGCTACAGAATTGCAAACAAAGTGCAATATGACTTGCAGTATTGCAAATAAAGTGCAAAGCAGAGAATACTCTTATTATTGGTGCCTTTTTAGTACCTTTGTTTTAGGCATGGTTATTAAATGGTTTTGATGTGTTTGTCTAAGCATTCACTTTCAGTGTGTAAGCAATTGAAAGAAGCAATCTCTTTCAACTAATTGGTGCAAGTTCATTACAGTATTCCTGGTCAGCTTCAAATGTTCCTTCGTCTCTTCATGAAGGGGTCTGATTACTTTACAAATGAATCGTATTTTTGCGGGACCGCATAAGCATAGCCGACCTAGAAGTGTGAATGTCTCTTACTGACTGAGTGGGGGACTGACTATCCCTTGTTAATTTGCATAGTGGTTAGAAACGTAGACTACAGTTTAACAGGTCCTACAATTGACTCCAATCACAGACAAAACTACGCCTTGGGATTTGTCCAAGACAGACAAAAACTTTGTTGGCTACAACCTTCTGTAGCTATGTTATATGATTCTTAAAATAAAACTGTTCTGATTATCAAATTATGCGTTAGGATTTGTTCAGGATATATAAAAACATGCTACACGATTCTCTTGTCTTTTCACTTGATGAAAAAGTCTGTTATCGTCACCTGTATTGATAGTTACTGTATCAATGTCATTCAGGTTATAGGATGCCTGAAATAACATTGTTCACTGTAATATTGCAACTATTTCTGGTGGATTTTTTATTTTGCAGTAGCATTTGTTTAGAATTGACAAAAACTTTGCTGGCTACATGACTCTCAGCTTTTCACTTGAAAAAGTCAGTAATCGTCACATAAATTGATAGTTTCTGTATCAATGACATTCACAAATAGCAAGTGGCAAAAGCCATACATTTCATAGGTCCTATTTGTGGTGGAGGTAAACTTAAAAATAAACATTGGTCAGTTTAGCACAATGCTTAATGGTGCCTAGCAACATATTATTGGCTAATATGCTTAAAAAACTGCCAGTGTCAAAAATCATGCAGTTCATAGATGCTAATTTGTTGTGGAGGTTAACTTAATAAGAAACATTAGTCAATTTAACACATTTCTTATAATGGTGTCTAGTGAAATCAACTTGCATGATGTTAATATGTGACAAAATGATCTAATGTCGAGACGCCATACCGACATTTCATAAGCGTACAGTGTGTGGTGTAGTGGCTAATAGCATAAACTTTCATCTGGGTGAATCTGGTCCAAATCCAGTGTGGGCAAAAACATTCTTAGCTTATGATTGCAGGCTGGCTAAACTAGGCATTTCTGGTTAAGTAAGAATTGCACAAACCAAATCTGTGACCTCCCAGAGACAGGTGTATTTAACCTGAAATCATGTGAAACACTTTGATTGCCCACACCACGACAGCTAACTCAGGTATTTCGTAGCACAACGGGCCTATTATGCAATCAGTTATTTTTTGTTTAATATTTTATAATAATATTGAATATATTTAATTTTTCACTTTGATATTACGAAATAATTTTGTGCGGATCAGTGATTTCATGTTGTATAGCACACTAAAACCTGAACTCGCCCAAGGGCGTTTGAGCACGTTTAAAACTTGTGGTGACTTGTGTCTATAAACCAACCAGATTTCCTGGGCCGCCGAGTTGCGGAGCGTGACGTGCCCAACAATTTCCCGTTTGAGTCCGCCTCTGCTTCTAGTCAGCGAAGGAAGCGACTGTAATACACTATAGGTCAATGGTTGTTACCTTTTTCATGTAATTTTATAACGATTTTCTTTTTGTCGGGCAGTCCACTACATCTACGTTTAAGTTGGATAGATTTTTATCAAGGTAAGTGACGGTAACTCTCCGCCTGTCGTTGAGGAAATAGTCTAGATTTATATCTGACTTCTGCGGCATTAACAGTGGGCGTAGGCTGCACTCAAATCGAAACTAAAAACTTCCTTGGGTTTATAGTGGCACAGCGGGATTTATTCTTCAAGGGTGCTAACTCTTCGTATTTTCCTGAACGAGATTTGAAGTCAGTATTACTTAGCGTGCTCATCCCAGTTATATTCTTCATCTTAATATAATAACGATTGTTTTATAAAGGTTATTCTCTTTTACATAGATATTAAGACACACTCATGATTTGCCTGCTATCCTATTCTCGTCATTGAGAATGGACTAAAATAAACACCTATTATTTTAGGGATTTTCTTTATTTGATTTACCATCTTCAGGTCCTACAAAATGCCTGCCAAAAACAAAAGGTGTGCATCGTTATCCACGTCCTGATTCAAACAATACACAACCTCTATACATTCCCAGAACTGAAAACATTTGCCGTTATATTTTTAAGTTCGTTAAGGTTTGCCGAATGTACAGCTTCAGGGTTAAACATTATATTTTAATAATTTTCACAGTGCTTAAATTATTGAAAAAGCATAAACACATTTTCATTTGATACAAACAGATTCATGTTGTAATTGCTCAAAGGAATTGTGTAATATGCTAAGCCACACCTACAGTATGCGTTGCCCTTTCACGTGAACTCTTGAGTTACCACCCAGCACTTGTTTATTGAGCTCATTCATTTTCAATCATTTCAGTTCCTAGACAGTTGTTAAAAAATTTCAACATTTACATTTTGAAGAGGGATTAACTTGCTCACACCTGTTCTTTCCACCAACTTTTTGCAGGTGTTCGTCTTTCAAAGATGACGTTTGTGAAAAGAGTAATTTGAAAAGAATGGATGTCTTAAAAGGGAAATGGAAAGAAAAAAAGTTTAATGTGTGCACTCTGCTCCTGATGGTAAGAGATTTTGACAATAACAAATGCACCCCATTTCCTGTCCTCCACCAATAGCATCGACCATAGTGCTCTATAGTCTTAGTCTACAGGTCCAATCAACCCCATCAATACATCAGGTAGACTTCTTATTTGACTATCAAGAAGTGTCACCATTTCATTCTCTGTTAATTAGTCAGTATAGGTCATTTAAATAACTTAAGTAGGCTTAATCAAACAATATAATGATTCATGAATGCCCTATATTTAATATATATATTTTTTTATTCTAACATCCATTCACCATGTTGCAGTGCTGGTCAATTGGCCTCTCGCTCTCCGCCCCACCACCTTCTAATAGAACACTTAACCAGTGCCAGGAGGGAAGTCACTACCGCAGTAAGGACGGGCTCTGTTGTGGAAAGTGTCACCAAGGTACATATCCGCTGTGTTGTGTATTCACGCTACATTCCTTCCACTGAGTTTATGGATCCATGGCTAACTCACCACAACACTTTTTTTTTTCTCCGTAATGTGATCTGCAGTGTGTTGCTATCATTGGTAATGCTGTATATAAAATGTGTATAGTGCTATATAATATAGCTGTATCCTACATCATCCTAAATATTATAACTGTATACTGTTATGATGTATACTAAATATTTATGTTACCAGGTTTTCTTCATTCTCTCTCTGATGCTCTGTCTTTGATGGAATGGAATGAGCCTTCTAAAAAGTAGCTTGTCCTTTCCAGGGTTTAGGTTGGTGAGAGACTGCACCAAAGACAATGACAATGCACTATGTGATCCTTGTAAAACTGGAACGTACAGGGAGAGTAGCAACGCCTTCCGAACATGCGATCGTTGTAGAAAATGTGTTGGTAAGGTAAAGTTCTTATCAATAATGGCTATTATTTACATGGATAGACTATGGAAAGATGTATAACAATTACTGCCCCCCATCCATTTCTGTTCCTGTCTTCTCTCTGGCTCCGGTTTTCTGTAGAAAATGAAGAAGTGGTGTCTGACTGCAACAGTAGCAGGAACAGAGTGTGTCGCTGCAAGAAAGGCTTCTACCTTAATAAAATAGACTCCGAAACACGGGAGTGCATCGATTGCGACACATGTCAAACTGGCGAGAGGGAAACGCAGAAATGTGAGTTTGTGTCTGCTAGCGTGTTTCATCAACGGGATGTCATGGAAAGTGTCAATCAGATACAAATTTGTTTGAAGTTACAAGCTTAAAACAAACATCACATTTTGGTGAAGAAACCATTGCTCACTAAGATGTACATAAATGCTTGTCTCAAGCTGGTCAAAAGGCCTTTGTATGATCGACAACATTTCCATAACAATAATATGAGTCAAAACTTGAGTCAAAACAAGAACATCTCACAGCCATGGACCCTGTTATGTTCCACATTAAGAACTTTATGCCAAGGGTCAAGCATGGTGGTGGTACTGTCACTCTTTAGGGATGTTTTGCTATATCAGGACTTGGAAGCCATGTCTGCAATGAAGAAAATAGGAATCCTGCTCTGTACGAGAGCATTGTACAGTAGAATGTCAGGCCATTATAAATTCAATATAGGCCATTATAGAACAAGTTAGTTGATAGTCTCTACTTACTTTTCAATGCGCAAATGATTGTGACATCCTAAATGCCTCACACAAAAAAACACCAATATTAAAGTAATGACAACACAATTAAACAGAAACAAATACCTAGAATTTTGCTTCATTGGTTCCTTTTCATTATATAATGCTGCCACAAGTGATATAAATTCTTAATAATAATAGTAATAAAGTTGCATAGTGCTTTTCTAGTACAATTACAATAAGCGCTTTACACACATAGAAATACATGAAAATAAAAAAAATATCAAAAAATATAACAAATGCAAAAAAATAAACAAAATATAAAATCACGATGCTAAAATATTAGTGAAAGACATCTTATAAAATCAGATTTTAGGTAAGATTTAAAAGAATTCACTGACGTAGCATCTCATGACATTTTGTGGTAGGCTGTTCCAGAGTTTAATAGCCTGTATAGCAAAGGCCTGTTTTCCTTTAATTTTCAGTCTATACTTCAGAAGAGCCAGCAGTCCTTATTCCGCTGATCTGATAGGCTGCAGTATGGGGACTTAGCATGTCGCTAATGTCGTCAAGCTTTCCAGTTGCCCAGACTGATTCTCCGAGGCTTGTGGTGCATTGCATATATGCACAGTTTATTGGCCATTTAATACAACCCCTTGTGACTTACTGTTTAATTTTATTCAAAAAATCTAACTGAATAAGAAAAATGTTTATGAAGTTGTTTTTCCAACCCTTTTTCCAAGGAATTTAGGATGCAGTGTCCTAAATGCAATGATGTGCAAATCCATTTGAACCATATTTTCAATAGAAACATATCAAATGTTGAAACTGAGACATTTTCTTGGAAGAAAATATGCCCACTTTTAGTTTAATGCCAACAACATGTTTAAAAAAAGTTGGGACAGAAGCAACAAAAGACTGGAAAAGTTGTAATGCTATAAAACTTATCCACGTGGACTGTGTGGGCAAATAGTGCAACAATTTATGAATTCTCAACTCTGAGAAGGAACTCCTTGTTCCACCTCTTCCGCCAAGTCTTTTGAGAGTCTTCTTTAATTTGGATCCTGTGATCCCGGGAGATTTCAGGACCCGCTGGTTGGCTGTTCCTGTGTAGTCTCAGCACTCAGCTTCCATTGCATAAATGAAAGCCCTCCACCCTGCTTGTTAGCACTCTGCTGTCAGCTCTGCGTACTTCTGCTTCCTTTCGAAAGATGCCTCCAGTTGTTCTTCCCATGGTATAGTCAGTTCGGCCATTATCACTGTCCTGGTAAGTGAGGACCAGAGCACAATATCTATCCATAGGGAGGTTGTGGTGATATCTTGAGGCAACTTCAACTGGCAGTCAAGGTTCACTCACCTCTGGGTGACGGGAGGGACCACTCCCTTGTGCTGAGGCTTTAGGCCTCATTCCCTTGACTAACAAATTGGACCAGCCACTATGATGTTACCGAGCTGGCCCTCTTTGCTTCCAGCCTGCGTGCTTTGAGGTTTTCGGCTAGTTTTCGCAGGACCTGGTCGTGGTACCATCCATACCGACCCTGCGACAGAATGGATGTGGCGCAAACTTGGGTTCTGGGAGTCGCGGAGTTGACCGGTCTCCTCTGAGCCGTAGCGGATGTGCCGGTTCTGGGGACTTGGGAAGGGTATCGTACGTGGCCCTGATAAGGAAGCTCATTCTTGTCTGGGGAAACCTCCCCATATCTACCCATGTTATGGCCCTGTCAGTCATTGCCTCCCAGGTTGTCCACCTCCCATGCTGTTTACTCACAGCTCTGATTTTATAGCCCTACTCTTCAATCTTCACCACTTCGGAGATCACAAGGTCTTTTCTTTCCTTTGTGGCTTTAGACCATGTCTCGGGTGCTGGTCCCCAGCCAAGACTGGTCCTTCCTTGCTGCAGCAATCCGACCAGCTCTTGGGGCATCAGTCGATAAATTGCCTGGTCTCCCGTCCGCATTGCATTCCAGTTGGATCCTGTGCAAACCCGGGCCTTGGTGTTTTGAACAGACAGGTCAGGTTAGTCTTTCAGCTCAAACACAAGACTCACCTTCGACTGCTTATAGCCCAGGCTTCAGGGTGGTTCATACAAACAGTGCTGTGTCGGAAAGACATCGGGAAGGCCAATCCATTTGTAGATGTAGTCATTGGCTTTTGAGTCCATCTTCAGAGCTGTTGTTGAAGTGTTGTTGCACAGCTTTGGGGGACACATCAGGCGTTGGTATAAGGTTAACTAATAACTCCAGACTTGAATTTCCCTGGTTGGAAAATCCCTTGCTCAGACCCTCCGAAAGCTGAGATGTGACAGCGGCAGCCAGGTGCCGGTCGGAAAGATCGGTCGTATACAGCCTTCCAAAGCTAGATGTTTTTTCGCGTATTACAATAGCATGGCTCCATAGTAAAAGACTCTGTGCTAAACTGGCATGCCTGCAGTCCAGACCTGTCTCCCGTTGAAAACATTTGGCGCAAATGAAAAATAGGACAAAGGAGACCTCAACATGTTGAGCAACTGAAATCCAATAACAAGCAAAAATGGGAATACATTACAATTGGTCTCCTCAGTTCCCAAATTCTTGTAGAGTGTTGTTAAAAGAAGTGGTGATGCAACACAGTGGTAAACATGCCCTTGTCCCAACTTATTTTGAAACGTTGCTGGCATCAAATAAAAAAAATTGCCTGTATTTTTCCAAAACAGTAACATTTCTCAGTTTCAACATTTGGTATGTTGTCTTTGTACTGTTTTCAGTTAAATACAGAGATCAGTTATTTGCACGTCATAGCATTCTGTTTTTATTTGGATTTTATGCAGCATCCCAATTTTTTGGGAAATGGGGTTGTACACAGTAGTTGTCATAAAGGACACACACAGACACCTCTTCCCAAAGAGCAATATGATGTTGAAACACACTGACTGATAAATTCTCTAGGAAGGCAGGAACCCACCGGTTGAAAATACACACTACTCAGGAGTGAATATACATTTCAATCTAAATTTTAAATAGCTTAATTGGTCAAGCACTTGTGTTTGGTTGTTGTTTCAAGCAGAATACTGTTCTGTTGTTGACAGGTACTCCAGAGAGCAACACAGTGTGTGAATGCAGGGACTTCTACTACCGTGACAAAATAAACAACAAGATCTGTCTTCCATGCAAAAAGTGAGTACTGGTTTGTGAGTGACCTGATGGTGTATCACTCTTTTGTCTGTTAAGGCGCTATGTTTTGTTGATTTTTTTCGCTTGTAAATGGGGAAGTTGAATGGGAACTGTAAGCAACATTGTGCAACCACCTTTTTTCCATGGGGGAGTTAAAATAGCAGAAGTATTTTGCTATGTCGCCAATTTTGTGGTCACACCAATCCGAGTCCTGGAGTGCTATAGTTTTTTGCAATGTATTGTGCAACTAATTTAAAATAGTTTGAATGTGTAGGCTTTAATTCCATCCCAGCACAAATCTAATTTAACATATTCTACTGGTTGCAGACTCTTTTTCTTAAAAGTTTTTTCCTTTTGGGGGTTTGTTCTCAGAAACTCTCAACAGAACTGTCGTATTCACATTCAGGCCACTTCCTCATCAATGTAATTTCCTGTATGCCATTTCCTTCCTTCTAGTTGTACATCTGCTGACTGCAGGCAGGAGTGTCATCAAGAGGCACCAACTCCCAGAACCGTAGTCGTTTGTAAGTGTTTAATCATTTGTGACAAGGTCTAGGCTGGAAACATAGTTTGTCTTATTTAGTGCATCACTAGGTACTTTGAAACATTGAAAAAACGGTAGTTGCCAAACATTGATTGAGATTGAGACAAAATTCTTAGTCAGTCACAAAACGTAACCATTAAAAGGAGTGGTCTAGGGTGCTTCACTGCCTCAAGGGCATATACAGCATGGATTCAGATCGGGACCACTTCTCCTTCAGCAAAAACTCACCTCTCTTTTCCCCCAATGTACCTGTACCTTAATGCACTGTACATTATTAATTCCTTTCCAAAAAAGAAAAACGGGTCAGTGGTCTCAATTTTTTCCACAGCTGTACACTGATGAGCCAAAACATGACTACTCACAGGTGAAGTGAATAACATTGATCTGTTAAGTGAATAACAAGTGAACATGTCAAGGTCTGGGTAGATTAGATGGTAAGCGAATGATCAGTTCTTGTAGTCAGTGTGTTGAAATCAGGAGAAATGGGCAGGTCTTTATACCTGAGAGCAGGCTTAACATTTTAAGGGGCAAGGCCATTTGGCCTTCAGTGTCACAAAATTGTTTAGGCACAATGGCCACTGAGTGAAAGAAGAGGATTTGGAATTTGCACACGGCTCCAGAATAAATTAAGAGACCACTGCACCTTTCTTCATCTGTTCCTCACTCAAAACGTTAAACTTTTTTAGAAAGTAAAGAAAAAGGTGCGGTGGTCACTTATTTTTTTACGGCGCTGTATAAACAAAATGAATTTCTGATGAGAGAAAAAACATGCATGACATAAAAACATCCATTATTCCCTTTTTTGCCGGACTATTTAAACAGAGCCGGCCAAGACGTGAGAATGTTTCTTTCTTGCTGACTGAGTGACTGACTGACTACCTCTTGTTACATAGCTTAGTGGTTACAGACGCGGACTTGTAAACAATAGGTCCCGCGTTCAACTCTTGTTACCCCCAAAACAAATGATGCATTGGGATTTGTTCTGGATAGCCAAAAGCTTTGTTCGCTACAACCTTCAGTAGCAGTGTTATTGTAAACCTAATCATCACCTGTATTGATAGTTATTTTATCAATGTATTTCACAAATGAAAGAAAAAAAAAGTTTTTGTGCCATGAAATGTAATCGCTTTGGCAGTGTATAGTTCATCTTCAGTCTCGCTAGCAATTGCTCAATTATCATGACTATTCCAATTAGTAACTTAATAGATACTAGTAAGCCTGGATAATAAGATGATACATTTATAGCTTTGGCCAGTGGCAAAAGCTTTGCATTTTGTAGATGCTATTTGTGTTTGAGGTAAACTTAGTAAGAAACATTAGTCAGTTTAACACTTAATGGTATCTAGTGAAATATTCAAACCTGGCATTATGTTAATGCAGGACAGAATTGTACAGCACCGTAGCGTAGTGGTTATGGAAACTGCCATTCACATTGGAGACCTGTGTTTGAGTCCAATGCAGGCTCCAACAATTATCACTTTTAATTTTTGCAAAATTTGTTGTAATATTTTCAGATACTGTATTTTCATTTTCAATGATCTGTAAGCTGTAATCATCTAGACTGAAACAAAAAAGGCTTGACATTTTTCACTTTGTTTAATGAGGCCAGAATAAATGAAGGTGTCACTAATTGATTTCAATTACGGATTTTTTTTCTCAGAATATCATGGGAAAAAAGAACTTTTCCATGATATTCAAATGTTTTCCAATGCACCTGTATAATAGATTAATTTCATGCTGTTGAAAACCCCACAATACACCACAATCACACTTGGATCAACATTATTTTTGTATAGCACATTTCCAAAATGGTTGCAGCATGTCTAGATCCTCATTCTCTGCATTTCTTTTCCACTGTCCAGCCCAACCATATAACACTCCCACGACACCCTTACTGCTTGTGTTTGGCTGTGGGTTTGTGTTTCTATTGGTCATCGTGATGATCATGGCCTGCTTAGTGTTCTGGAGAGTGAAGGGTGTGAGCTCCTTCCCCTCTGCTGAGGTGCTCTCTCAGGGCTCCAAGTCCACTCAGGTGAGACCATTTAACGCCTGTCCTCTTACTTCTGACTGGATGAACCCCAATCTGATTAATCCTTTAAAGCAGCAATGGGAAACCTTAGTCATGGTTTGTATTAGACTGCCCTCGAAGCTCAGTTATGTTGGACGTAAGCAACTTTCACTTAGCGGTTCAATATTTGTGACTTCCATTCAACTGTAACAGGTGCTTGTCTTGTTGTTTTCCATTGTCTGTGACTGTAGAAGTTAATCCAAGGGCAACAAGGGACTGGGTTCATCTCAACTGATCCTTCACCTGCCCCGGTGTGTGAGAAGGAGCCACTGACAAAGCTACCCGACTGTGTCCCCAAGGAGATCAATAGTAAGTGTCCAAGTCTGTGGTGGTCAAAATGTATGGAAAGTTCCAAGAAAAAAATGCAGTTCTAATAAATGGTTGGTAATAAGCGTTTACATTTTTTGAAATCCCTTAAATATTGACTCAGTGATAGCACATCAAACTTTGCATAATGAGAGTCAGATATGAAATGTTTTCTTACATGCGAAGATGCTGAAAGTATTTAGAATCCCGTAAATAATTGTTATCATACATTAAATATTTATTAATCTCATAATAACCCATTTTTTTGCATATGCTGTACATTAAACCATTTTAAAATGACCACTGCTCTAAAAAATTAAGGGAACATTGAAATCACAAATTTTATCTTTAATACATTTTGTCATGAAAAAAATATTATAAAGGTCAAAATCTTTACTGTGCATTGAGTAATTCGTTGGAACAATATGACATAATAACGGTCAACGGAAACTAAAATCACCAACCGATTGAGGGCCGGATTCAAACTCACTGAAAATAAAAGTAAACAATTGAAATCACAGGCTGTTCCAACTTGCGTGAATTTCATCACAACAACTCATAATGTGACTAGTATGACACCCACATGCCTGTATGCACACCCGACAACATCTGGGCATGCTCCTGATGAGACAGTGGATGGTGTCCTGGGGAATCTCCTGCCAGACCTGGATCAGGGGATCAGTGAGCTCCTGGACAGTCTGTGGTGCTACTTTAGCCACGTCGGATGCACCGATATGTAACATCCCAGAGGCTCTCAATTGGGTCCAGGTCTGGAGAACGTGAAGGCCAATCAATGGCATCAACGCCTTCACCATCCAGGAACTGCCTCTAGTCACATGAGGCCAGGCATTGTCTTGCACCAGGAGGAACCCAGGGCCCACTGCACCAGCGTAAGGTCTGACAATGGGTCATTCCGGTACCTAACAGCAGTACCTCCTGGTATCTCCTCCATGCTCTTGAGACTGTACTGGGAGACACAGCAAACCTTCTTGTGATGGCATGTGTGGATGTGCCACCCTGGAGGAGCTGGACAACCTGTGCTACCTGAATGGGCTGCAGGTACCAAAGTCCAAAGTTCTTTCCACTGAGTTCTAAATTGAACCCAAAAAATGACCGCTAAGGTTACCTTTGGAAGGCCTAAAGTCTCTCCATTATTTTTAGCTCATCATGTGTAAAACCCTGTGATGTAACAATGCGAATCAACCTTGTGATTTCCTGTGAAAACTGTTTGATTTTCATCCGTTTTATGAGAACTAAACCAATTAGAATCATCCAGTTTATTGTGAGAACATGTCGCAACTGTGTGCAACATTTGGGGAAGTTGTGAGTGCGATCTGAATTGCCATAAATGTGCGCAGTATATTAGCTCTGCACATGATGCCTCCCTCCCTGGACAGTTCTGGACAATCTGCATTGACCGTGGGTTCCCAACCAGTTGTTTGCAGCGCAGTAAGGCTTGAACTTTTACTACAAAGGGCAGCTGCTTGTGATAAGTGCATATTAATTTCTGAAAGAGCAAACATAAAAACAACTGATATGTGCCAGATATGTAGATTTTCCAACCCAGTTCAGTGGCTGGTAAGTTAGTTTACATTATCATAAAAATCAAACATCGATACGTTTCTATCCCACAAACGGAAACCCTCCCTGGAAGGACAACACATTTCATGCAGTTGCCGTGTCAGTAGGTTTAATCTCCAGTGATATCAGCTTAGATAAACGTATGTACTTTTTATGACTATACCCGTTGTTTCATATTTTTACCTGATATTAAAGTTCAGAAGAAATGTTTTTGCGTATGTAATTGTAATATTACAGTTTGCGTGCGTGCTTTGAAATGTAAAGGTTAATTCCAATGATATTGTACTCTCGGTCTTCCTCCCCCTTCATCCTTTTCTCTCGCTGTCTCTCACATACATACCCTCCCAACACCTCTGTGTTCTCTCTCTACAGTCTCCCAATTTATCTATTCGGTGCTGGAGCAAGTCCCTCCGCGTCGCGTGAAGGAGCTGGTGCGTTCTCTGGGTGTGAGTGACCGAGTGATCGAGCTGGCCGAGAACGACTACCTCCGTGACACTAAGGAAGCCCAGTACCAAATGCTGAAATTCTGGGCAAGTGGAGGGTCCCAGGGACGGGGAGGGGTGTTGACACGCTCTTTGCTGCATGACCTTCTGGTTAAATTGAGAAACATGGAGCTAGGAGGGGCTGCAGAGGAGCTTGAGACCATTTATTGTGATTACTAGGGAGACAAATGACTTCTCTGACAGACAGGAAGCAAGACTATTCATCAAGGTGCCGATTCTGCCGTAGAAATACACAGCGGTGTTATAATCCCTTTCCTGCTCACTTCTCTGAAGTATGTTATAGGGTTGTCAATGTCTTCGTCTATAAAACTGCTTGAGATGTATCAAACTGTCTGGAGAGAATATGCCTGCTCGCCAAGCTTCTCGCTGCAATGTTTTTTGCTTACTTGTAATGGCTCCCTACAAACGGAATACATTTCTGCCACACATTCATTTTTTGAGAAGCTGAGTAGAGATACTTTGCTAATGGCTCTATGCCAAATGTAAGATACAGTTGATGGCAACTGAATTTGTGCCATAAAGCCTCAAAGATCATTTGCATTTGTAGGAGAATTCAATGAGCAAAACCTTTTAATTGGTAAGCGGAACTGATCTACATTGATAGGTAGATGTTTTGATCCCGTCTAGAAAATCACAGAGATTGAAATTGGGTTAGAGGCTTGCTCAAAATATCAATGCAAGTTTATAATAATACTTTTCCGGTGATAACTGTACTTTCAAAGTAGTGAAAAAACAGATTTTTAAGATAATTGCAAAATTAGGTTTACTACCTCTTTAAGCCAAAAAACTTCATTTCACTTTATTTATTGATAAACTAAGAGATTATGAGAACTGGTTCACAAGGTCTGTCACTGGATATTTTATGCCATAAGTAACTTAGACTTTTATATTAAATACACCCATTAAGATGGGTAAAAATTAACTACAGAAAAATATGGTTTTCCATTGAAAATGAAGCTACAATATCAACATTAAAGCTTAGTTAAAAAAGGCTGTCCTAACTTCTTCCTTACAATCTTCCTTAACATTAACTCTATAATTCTTTAAGCATTCATGCTACAGGCACAACCAACCAACCAACTTTCTTTCTCACAATCATGCTATCCTAACGTTCAAGTCTTAAATTTGTATCAATAATAGTTATATAGATGTGCTTCCAGTTTAATAATTCGCTTCCCTTTAAGTTCATGTTCTGAATGTGCATAGACCAAACAAGGCATGCAATGTAAATAGTTATGTCTGTGTTTGGAATCGGGGCCAAAATGTATAGCTGGGTAAATAAGAGAAAAGTTGAGGAAATGTGAAAGTGAAGAGGTAACTGTATGAAAAGAATTGTCCCGAAAACCTTTAAATAGAAATACCTTTTTAAATAACTTTCTATTTTGCACATTTAAACTGATGAATGATGAATCGTAGATAGATATAGATATAGATAGATATAGATAGATAAATAAATAAATTATGTAAAGCAGTTTTACACAGTGCCATTTGCAAAATAAATCATTTGTGTCTCAGATCATTTAACAACTATGGGAACCACACTAACACTTAATTAAACGTTATGGTTTTATTTTGTATTTAGAAGTAATACCAACAGGATATTACTAGTCATTAATGCTTTGAACTTCTGTCTTTTTTGCATTAATCAACCAGAAACCTATCCAAAATATATTAGCATTATATTGTTTCTGAATAACATTAATAGTGTATAGAATAAATGTTGGAACTTTCTGAAATGGTGTCTTTTACTACTGTCTTGATATAGTATTTTTGTGGTTGTTTTTTACTAAATTGGTAAAGAATGTATCCCTCTGTGATTGTTGCTGTTCCATGTAGATTGCCAAACTGCTGAAAGAAGAACACTGGGTCATGATTTGTTGGGGGCATAATTTTGGATCAAGTCTTATTGATACATTTATCTGTTCATTAATTGTTTTGTGTCTGTTAGGGCACAGCTAGACCAAACACACCTACTGTTATCTCTGTCATTATCACTCCCCCAAGCTGGCATTATTCAGGATCCGATTCAGGACATGCCTCACCATGTATTGTTGAAGTTTCTCAGAAGACTAAACTGTAGATATGTGGATCATGTATGAGACTGGATCACATTTTTTAGCACTTTTTGGATTTGACTACAGACAGGTTTTATTGATAGAATGTCTTATTTTATTGAGCAATGAACAAAGTGTTTTTTACAGATCATTAGTTGTATATATTTCTAGATCTTCAAATAAAAACATTTATTGTTAAAATCACCAGGTGTGTTTTTTTTGTTTTATGATGACATACTGTAAGTGCTAGCTAGAGTGGTATGTAGCTACATTATGTGTTAAGGTTTGGTTTCTTAAGTGCATGTCTGACTGCAACTTCTGTGTATAACCACTGGTATGTTGTATCTCTGCATTCCATGAAGTAGCATTGACTTCAGTTATCCTTTTGACGCTCCCTCTTTTCCTTTTTGCTCCTTTCAAAAATATTACCTGTTTCTCTCTCCACAACATTCTCTATTCCCTTCCTCTCTTTGTTCAATTTCATCAATATTACCTATCTGCTGATATGGCTGTCATACATTCTCCACATTCCCCAGTCAACTACCCTTCTGTATCTCTGGTAAAAAACCAGGACAGTTGGTGCCTTGACATGTCTTTCATGGCCCAGTCCTTATTTAGGGCTTGGGTTATGATCACATCCTGTAAATACCTGTTTACAGATCCATGCTCAATCTGATTGAAACAACACCAATATTTAGGCATAAATCCATCGGCACCATCCTCAACCAACATCAACACATTAACCACCCTCACATCAGGTCTACACATTAACCAGGTTATAGCACAGATTGAGACTTAAGAATCCAGTTGTTCTTGTTGGGTGAGTTAACAAATGCAAGGGTGCTAGAGAAAGGGAGAGGGAGGTGCACAGATAGACTGAGGAAGCCAGAGGTAGAGTAATCTGACAGAACCTAAAGATGACTGTCTGATACAAGATGAATCCAACTAACCCCAGGTAATGATTTATACACAATATTACACCACATAGGCCATTCAGTGTTCATTGTTATTTGATTGTTGTCACCAGTTTAATGCATTGACAATCCAATGCTCTTTGTACTATGTTGAGAATTTTAGAGTCCGAAACATTATGGTACTGAGTTAGTTCAACGGTGTGTGTTGAACCTCAAAGCCAAAACAGGCTAAAATGGCTGCGTTGAAATAGTGTTTCAAATACATCATAGTTATCAATAATACCTTTTTACATTTAATATTAACATAGCTGTTAACAAAAAAAACTTGCTTAAATCACTGATGTTCAAGTGCAGCTTCTTTTATGTGCTGTGTGTATGTGAGAATAGTATTTACTTTGTCTAGCTCAGGCCAACTTTTAAGATCCAGATTCAATGTTTAGGTTGTGATGGATGTTTGGCAGGCAACATGCAAGTTTTACTTTGTGTCCCAAAGTCCTTGGAGGACATCACTTCATTTAACTGTAGCTGCCACTTTAATCTCTGATCTTTGTCATCAGACAGCCATTGAAGAGACCACGATAGGCCAGCTGAGGCAGAGACAAACTGATATCAAGTCCTCAATACGTTCCAACACTGTATTTTAATGGCCTGTATTTGTATACTGCAGCTTGTGTCTGTTTTTGTTCACTGTGTTCATGGTAGATGGCAGGTGTTGGCAAGTGTAGTGTCTAAGGTGTAAGTTCCGCTGTCCCTTCTAGTTCCTCAAGTGAATGAACCCGTCATTGCTCTGTATATGGGCATTTTCATGGACAATACAGGGACATGTGTGTACTAATTCCTTATAAAATAAACACCTGTGATTTCTGTTCAAATGGAGAAGTTGTCAAAAATTTATAGCAAAAAAGGTTTTCAAATGTATTGGGAATGCACAAAAACACAATGATGTGTTTGACAGTTAATATCAATGTTAACAATGCAGTACATGAGTATTTGGAAAGTGACCCAAGTTTCGTTTTTCAGCTTTAATTTCATATTTGATGAACCATTTAGAAATAACAGCAGAATTTGTACATCACATGCCCCTCGCCATTTAAGAGGACTATAAGTATTTGGACATTTGGCTTCACAGCTGTCTCTTATAAGGCAAGTGTGTTTGTTTATATCATTAGTATACACAAGAGAGCTAATTGCTGATGACCAAGAAGTATTAGTGCAAGTCAAGCTATACATCATGATGCGAATAATATCAGCCAAAACATCAGGCATAGCCAAAACTTCAGTCAGAGCCAAAAACATCAGGCATGGCCAAAAACATCAGGCATAGCAAAAAACAGGCAGAGCCAAAAACATCAGGCAGAGCCAAAAACATCAGGCATAGCCAAAAACATCAGGCAGAGCCAAAAACATCAGGCAGAGCCAAAAACATCAGGCAGAGCCAAAAACATCAGGCAGAGCCAAAAACATCAGGTATAGCCAAAACATCAAGCATAGACAATATAACAGGCATAATCAAAAATATATGGCATAGCTAAAACATCAGACATCACTAAACACATCTGGAATAGCCAAAACATCAGACATAACCAAAAACATCAGGCACAGCCAAAATCAACTATTTGGTACAATAAGAAAAATAATGCAGTTTTTTTCAGCAATGGCAAATAACCTGGTGTACTAAGGACTACTGCTACAGTGGAAGACCAACATGATGAAGAAAAACATAAAGAGCTGTCCAGCAGATCTTTAACACTCTCTGTAAAAGACTTCACCAGCAGTATTACAGAGGAACTACACTTTATTTAACATGTTAAAAAGTCTAAAATAAGGGGAAACTATATACAAAAAGGACTGTAATTCCTACATGGTTCATGTTTCATGGATGTACAGTGGGGCAAAAAAGTATTTAGTCAGCCACCAATTGTGCAAGTTCTCCCACTTAAAAAGATGAGAGAGGCCTGTAATTTTCATCATAGGTACACTTCAACTATGAGAGACAAAATGAGAAGAAAAAAAATCCAGAGAATCACATTGTAGGATTTGTAATGAATTTATTGGTAAATTCCTCTGTAAAATAAGTATTTGGTCACTTACAAACAAGCAAGATTTCTGGCTCTCACAGACCTGTAACTTCTTTAAGAGGCTCCTCTGTCCTCCACTCGTTACCTGTATTAATGGCACCTGTTTGAACATGTTATCAGTATAAAAGACACCTGTCCACAACCTCAAACAGTCACACTCCTAACTCCACTATGGCCAAGACCAAAGAGCTATCAAAAGACACCAGAAACAAAATTCTAGACCTGCACCAGGCTGGGAAGACTGAATCTGCAATAGGTAAGCAGCTTGGCGTGAAAAAAATCAACTGTGGGAGCAAATATAAGAAAATGGAAGACATACAAGACAACAGATAATCTCCCTTGATCCGGGGCTCCACGCCAGATTTCACCCCTTGGGGTCAAAATGATCACAAGAACGGTGAGCAAAAATCCCAGAACCACACGGGGGGACCTAGTGAATGACCTGCAGAGAGCTGGGACCAAAGTAAGAAAGGCTATCATCCGTAACACACTACGCCACCAGGGACTCAATTCCTGCAGTGCCAGGCGTGTCCCCCTGCTTAAGCCAGTACATGTCCAGGCCCGTCTGAGGTTTGCTAGAGAGCGTTTGGATGATCCTGAAGAGTACTGGGAGAATGTCATATGGTGAAATGAAACCAATATAGAACTTTTTGGTAAAAACTCAACTCGTCGTGTTTGGAGGAGAAAGAATGCTGAGTTGCATCCAAAGAACACCATACCTAATGTGAAGCATGGGGGTGGAAACATCATGCTTTGGGGCTGTTTTTCTGCAAAGAGACCAGAACGACTGATTTGTGTAAAGGAAAGAATGAATGGGACCATGTATGGTGAGATTTTGAGTGAAAACCTCCTTCCATCAGCAAGGGCACTAAAGATGAAACGTGGCTGAGTCATTTAGCATGACAATGCTGACAAACACACCGCCCGGGCAACAAAGGAGTGGCTTCGTAAGAAGCATTTCAAGGTCCTGGAGTGGCCTAGCCAGTCACCAGATCTCAACCCCATAGAAAATCTTTGAAGGGAGTTGAAAGTCCGTGTTGCCCAGCAACAGCCCCAGAACATCACTGCTCTAGAGGAGATCTGCATGGAGTAATGGGCCAAAATACCAGCAACAGTATGTGAACACCTTGTGAAGACTTACAGAAAACGTTTGACCTCTGTCATTGCCAACAAAGGGTATACAACAAAGTATTGAGATGAACTTTTGTTATTAAACAAATACTTATTTTACATCATCATTTACCAATAAATTCATAAAAAATCCTACAATGTGATTCTCTGGATTTTTTTTCTCATGTGGTCTCATAGTTGAAGTGTGCCTAAGATGAAAATTACAGGCCTCTCTCATCTTTTTAAGTGGGAGAACTTACAAAATTGGTGGCAGACTAAATGCTTTTTTGCCCCACTGTAAACACCTTCAAATTTCAGCTGACAGTCAGCACTTTAACTTCTGAGAATGTTTTGTTAGTTCAAATCCATTGGAGTACAGAGCAAGAAATAAAACATTTGTATTGCTGTCCAAATGACTGCACAGTATATTTAGTTCAAGCACACAATCTTGCCAGAAATAGCCTCTAGAGTCTCGTCATTCTGTTAACAAATATCAACCTTCCTTGACGATATTCTCTCATTTCCTTAAGAGGAATGACTGCAACTAAACTGCCTACAATTGGAATTCATAGTAGTCGTACATCTCTGTAGGGCCCCAATCCATTACCAATGTATGTTTATACATTTCTGTCATTTAGCAGACTTATTCCCATTCATTTGAATAGCTTAATGAGACAACAACACAACCCATTTGCAATAGGCACACCTTACCCAATGCAATAGCAATCAGCAAAGTTAGTTCAAGGAAGAGAAAATCTAAAAAACGCAGTCAAGTTCTGTTAATGATAACTTAAATTGATAACATAGCTTGTACTGCAAATGTGTGTCAGTCACCTTACAGTTAACAATGGCCATCCTGCTAAATGATATATGGTACAGTGATGAGTGTTAGGTCTTTTGTTTGCCAATAAGTCATCATAGTAGCATTTTTTCAACTTTACCGGTTGTATGAGAACACGTTCTCATTCACAGCAACAACCTGGGGAATAGTTACAGTTTGAATGAGTCAGCTGAAACCTGGTGGCTATGTTGGTATGCAGGCTAGTTATGACTGTGTTTATGGTATGCAGGCAAGACCTTGGCCTATTCAAATACAGAATATCAATTTGAACCAACAAAAGCAGCGGGCCTTTCTAATACAGAATATCACTTTGAACTGACAAAACCCCAGCAGCTTTCTAAAATAATATATCACAATAAACCAACAAAGACCTGGTTCCTTTCTAATATAGAATATCACTATAAACAAAGACCATGTGCCTTTCAAACATAAAATAACAATAAAAACCAACAAAGGACTTTAGATGTTATTATATCAATTATCAATATAAACCAACAAATGTCCTTGGACATGCTAATCTATTAATAATCAATATAAACCAACAAAGGCCCTGGGACTTTCTCAAATAAAATATCACTATACTCTAACATAGGCAAAATGTGCAGCTCAGATGTATTTTCTAGCTTGAAATGTAAAACAAATATGGTCCTAAAGAAAATCCCCAGCTTGTGTTTAACGTGTTGATTATTGGACTTAAAAGACAGAGCTTCATCAAGGTGAAATCCCAACTGCCTGTATGATGACGCCACCACTATTAGCTTATTATCCAAAACTTCTGTCTAAAACAGATGACTTTTTACACTAGTACAACCAACTCTATCCACGGAGGAGGGCGAAGTGAAGTGACTCAGACCGAGGAAACAGCGGATAAGTGGAGGGAAGGAGGAGAGAGGGAGCAACAGAGGGAGCAGGAGAGAGAGACAGATGTGACAGATGGAGTAACTCTGGCTGCAGAGACAGCTGCCAACCACAGGGTGTCAGTAGACAAACACAGATTTAACACTGTGGGATACCAGGTACGTGCAGGCCACTTCTGTACTAACCAGAGGTTGCACTCCAAATACAATCAATGTGGGACATTTCGGGGCATTTCTCAGGGATCAGACCATTTTTCCTTAACTTTTGAGGTAATCTTGTGTCGTACTTATATGCTTAGTTGACGAAAGATAATTGTAAACATTCACATACATTTGAATAACTCAGTAGACACTTACCCAGATGGACAAGTCGTGTAACAATTATTGATAACTAATTTATGTATATCCAATTATTAGATTGATCAACAGCTCACTTCAAAAAAGTGTTTAAAAACGATATTCCCATTCCGTACATCTGTGTCCCAATGTATAGCACTCTTCTTACTAACTCTTTCCTAGTTTATATCGCTAGGTGTCTCCATGGCGGCTTTTCACGATGGCCGAAAAACAGTTTTGTGGGCGCTCTAATTCATTAGCTACTTATCCTAATGCATTAGTTGTCATCCATCTGTTATGGTTGGACGAAATGATTAATATTCTCCGTGTAGACGACTGGAATGTTCAACTAGCTAGGTTTTGAAAGGTTTTACAAACGTCAACGTAACAACCCCACGTCACCAGTCTCAATTTCACAAACTAATTAGTGTCCCTTGCCTTGGCCTTGGTTAGCAGCAGCAGACTGGCACACATGTAATCAGCGATCTTAAAACTTTGTATATAGTAGCCTTACCTTCAATCATTAACTATCTTGCTATGTAAGGCTACTAAATACAGGCTACTATATACAAAAAGTACAGTGTTTTGAATATACATGCTAGCGGCCTACACGTCTACATCGTCATAATCCGCGATCGGAAATAATAGATTAAAGAGATCAGGGGCTATTTTTTATTATAATTTTCAGCGTTACTGAGCCGTCGAAAGTCGTGGTCGACGCTCTGCCTCCGGGGCCGAGTTGGTTGTAGCTAAGAGATCATTATGACTGACAGGTTCATTCACCTGTTGCGTTCAGCGTTTGAGGTAGTGCGTTATATTAGTAAACGGGCTGAAATTTGTATTTTATCAACGTTTTCAATTGGAAGAAATGCACGTTTATTTTTTGGGGGTTGCAAAACGTTTTTTTATATTTATAATAGTAGATACATTGAATGCGCTCGATACTCCGCTGCGTTGAAAGTGAGGTAATGGTGCGGCGCCACACCACTGACAATTACTGGGGCGAATAAGAGCTCTCCAAATCTTTGTCGGCGGCTCTGGTACCAACTTTGAACTTCTATCCTGACTCTAACGTCAGAAACATCTCCATGCCTAACAGGGCAACGAAGACTTCCTGATATTCCGACTAACACAACACACGTACTGTATTTTGTATCCATACTGTCATTTCCAGAGGAAGCCAAAGCAGAAAGTGGTGTCTGAGTATTCCACATTGAGTAAGGGTGCACAAGGAAGTGTCAAACCTCGACCGGCTCTGATACAGGTCCTGTTCAACCAGGGAGTGAATGACAAAAGCTCAGTACCCGAGGTACTTTACTCCCACACATCTAACTATTTTACACACATGAATACACACTGACAAACATGCACAGACATGTTCTGCCACTCCTATTGTTTACTCATGCATATCTGCTTGAAAACTGTCCTGTCTTCCCCACACAATTTTCCAATCAGGAGAGGGAACAGTTGGATTCTCTGAAGCAGGTTCTGGAGGCGTTCCTTGTACCAGAATGTCTGAACTGGACCTGGGGGGAAGACGGGACAGAAGCAACACTGGAGAATAACTGGACTGAAATTGTACACAACAACGAGGTACCCAGATTTACCTTCTGATAAATGCTAGTCACTGTGGCTATATCATCATGTTACGATGAATGATTACTGTATGATACTTTCTACAGCCTGTCTTTATCTCAGCCCTTCTGCCCCACTTTGTCTGCCTCTGCCCATCAGGTGATGTGTAAGACCCAGAGACACCAACAGGAGGCGCTGTGGGAGTTGGTATACACTGAGCTCACCTACATCAACAAGCTCACTATTGTCACTGATGTAAGAAAGTCTGACGTCCTGCTCTTGATTCTCTGTCAGCAGTGTTGACTTGTCATTAGCGTTCAGTGATGAGTCTATGACAACCATTTGGTATTCTTAATAGTAATTGTGATTATAGTGAATGTTAATTGCATAGCATTTGTTATAAAATAGCATCATTAACAGCAGTCTGTTTCTGTCATTGTTTCTCAGTTGGTAATGGCAGCTCTTCTCAACCTACACCAGCATGGATTCCTCTCCGAGGTCTGTCACTATGAACTATTTTATCAAATACAGGTTGCTAATAGAGAACCATATGTAATTATCAGAAAGCTCAATATGAATACTTTTTCCCCCAATAAATGGTAGTTTTTTTTTTTATTTTATTACTTTTTAAAGCGCAACCATATTAAGCTCAAACCTCAATGAATTAAGTCTTTTTTTTAAACTGGATTTTTTTGTAGTGTAATTAGAATCAGGTATGCGTTTGTTTTATGAAATAAAATCAATTTGAGCAGAGTCCCTTGGGCATCAGTTGAAATGAACGCCTGTGGTAAAACATGCACACATTCTGTTCACCCTCCTTACCTGACTAAAACACTCACAGCATCCGCCCTGGCTGACAGAACATTTATCTCAATCTGAGATAATTCCGCTGACATGATGGTAAGCGTCTAATTATGTGGGGGAGTGAGTTCTGCAGAGCTAGACGCTAAAGCTTTGTCAAGCAATTACACATTTTCTATTCAACAACAAAAATTCGGCAACAATCATCCAGAATTGTTGACTTACACAAATAGCAACACATAGCCATACGGTCACTTCTGAATACTTCTAGAGGAGTGGAGCAGAAATGAGGTTGGACAACCAGTGCGCTGTGCCTTGACTTGTTTCAAATTCTTTTTTTCTCAGGTGACTCCTGAACAGCTCTTCTCCAACCTTTCTTCCATCCTTAGGGCCCACCGGCTTTTCTGGCAGGAAGTGATATATCCTATGTTACTGGAAGTCCGCAGGACAGGAAAGCCTTTCGACCCCCTCATGTTAGAGGCAGGCTGTCTGCAGGTAGATTACCCATTGTCAGTTGAATCATCTGAAAGGATGAAATGGAAAAAAACTATAATTGATTTGCATTACAGAACATGTATCTAGGTATAATCCTCTATTTATCCTCTGTCTCTTTAGTTCCCTGAACGGTTCCTCCCTTATCTGCAATACTGCTGGGAGGGCGAAAACACACTGGAGTTGGCACGAAGACTGACCGACACCAACCTGCACTTTCACACCTACTTATTGGTAAGCAAAACACACACACAATGCTTTGTTCTAGTTAATATGTTGCATGCACATCCTGTTGTATCCAACTCATCCTAAAGTCACATTATGGTTGTCCAAACACCCTCTTTATGGTTGTCCAAACCACCCCCATTATGTTTATGGTTGTCCAAACCACCCTCCTTATTGTTGTCCAAACCACCTCCACTATGTTTATGGTTGTCCACACCACCCTCTTTATTGTTGTCCAAACCACCTCCACTATGTTTATGGTTGACCAAACCACCCTCATTATGGTTGTCCAAACCACCCTCATTATGGTTGTCCAAACCACCCTCATGATGGTCGTCCAAACCACCCTCCTTATGGTTGTCCAAACCACCCTCATGATGGTCGTCCAAAGCACCCCCACTATGGTTATGGTTGTCCACACCACCCTCTTTATGGTCGTCCAAAGCACCCCCACTATGGTTATGGTTGTCCACACCACCCTCTTTATGGTTGTCCAAAGCACCCTCATTATGGTTATGGTTGTCCACACCACCCTCTTTGTGGTTGTCCACACCACCCTCATAATGTTTGTCCAAACTGTCATCATTATGTTTTTATCACAACTGTTCTCATTATGGGTGTCCAAACCACACTCATGATGGTTGCACCAAACCACCCACATTATGGTTAAAGTTGTCCAAAATGTCCTCATTATGGTTGTCCAAACTGTCGCTCATTATGGTTGTCCAAACTGTCCTCATTATGGTTGTCCAAACTGTCCTCATTATGGTTGTCCAAACTGTCCTCATTATGGCTGTCCAAACCACCCTTATTACATTCACACTCTGGAACATTCTCGTAGTGTTACAGACATTCTGTTATCGGTCTAGTGGTTTTGTATGAACCATAAGACGATGAACGCTAACTACACCAACGCCCTCCCATAATGACTCAGAGTCAGAACATCCTCTATTCTAAAGATTATAAAGTCAGTTTTTTTACTTTGTATAAGTCCTCAATGTGAAAAAAGCAATGTCCATGCCAGACTATTCTTCTTCAAGAGAATAAAACACTAGATATACTAATCTTGTTTTGAATAATACAAACCCGTTTCTGAAAAAGTTGGAACACTGCATAAAATGCAAATAAAAACAGAATGCAATGATGGGCAAATCATTTATCCCTGTATTTAATTG
Organism: Esox niger; assembly: GCA_016801105.1. Lineage (NCBI taxonomy): Eukaryota > Metazoa > Chordata > Actinopteri > Esociformes > Esocidae > Esox > Esox niger. The sequence goes on from JACXGJ010003475.1 coordinate 32,403, forward strand.
AAAATAGTACAAAGACAACATATCAACTGTTAAAACTGAGAAATGTCATTGTTTTTGGAAAAATACATGCCTATATTGAATTTAATGCCAGCAACACGTTTAAAAAACCTTTGGACTGGAGCATGTTACTCTGTGTTGCATCACCTCTTCTTTTATCAATACTCTGTAAGCATTTGGGAACTGAGGAGGATTTCAGCTGCTCAACTGTTCAAGGTCTCCTTTGTCCTATTTTTCATTTCATAATGCGCCAAATGTTTTCAACGGGTGAAAGGTCTAGACTGCAAGCAGGCCAATTTAGCACACGGACTCTTACTATGGAGCCATGAGCTTGTAATTTATGCAGAATGTGGTTTTGTCTTGCTGAAATAAGCATTGTCTTGCTGAAATGAGCAAGGCCTTTCCTGAAAAAGACATTGTCTGGATGGCAGCATATGTTGCTACATTACCTGTATATTTTGTTCAGCATTTATGAAGCCTTCATCATAGCGTCACGGATGTTTACTTTTGACATGTCGCTGATAACAAGCTAGATGTTCCCTCTCTTTTGTCCAAGATTCCTAAAAAGAATTTCACATTTGCTTCATCAGACAACAGGACAGTTTTCCACTTCACCTTAGTCCATCGATGTTACTGTCCTGTTGCCAATTGACTTAATTAGCTGTGATGTTCCGCCAGGTTTAGTTTTTTAGCATTACACAACTTTTCCAATCTGTAGTTGCATCTGCCACAACATTTTTCAAACGTGTTACGGGCGTAAAATAGATTTTTTTCCCCCTCAGTTTCAACATTGTCTTTTTAATATTTGCTATTGAATATAGGGTTTAAGTGATTCGTACCTCATCACATTCGGTTTTTATTTATATCCTACGTAGTCCCAACTTTTTTTAGAAAAAGGTTGTAATTTCCATAGTTCTTTGAATTTACACATGCTTGTTGGAGACGTATCACGAAGGATTGGGGCTGGCAATCGCGGGAAAATAAAGCGATATGCCTCCACACAGCGCATGAACTTGATGCCGTTCCATCAGAATTGTCTTCACACATACAAAATTGCTCTATCAAAAATATGGCGTGCGATGCCTTAGAGGGTGTTGTCTCCCACCATTGATATCTGCAAGTTTACACAACAAGGCTTTATCCCAAGTAAAGGTGTATCTCAGGGTCTTGTTCGCGAGTAAGGGAAAAATGGAGCGGGAGATTGGCCAGAGAAACGGAGTAGCGGGGACGGTATTGCAATCGCTTTACCGCACCGTTGTGACGAAAAGAGAGCTGATCCCGGAAGGCAAAGCTCTCAATATACCGGTCAATTTTCGTTCCTACCCTCACCTATGGTCATGAAGGCTGGGTCAAGACAGAAATAACTAGATCGGGTGTACAAGTGGCTGAAATGAGTTTTCTCAGAAGGGTGGCTGGCGTCTCCCTCAGAGGAAGGGTGAGAAGCTCAGTCATCCGTGAGGAACTCGGCCGCTGCTCCTATGCATCAAAAGGGGCCAATTGAGTTGGTTCGGGCATTTGGTAAAGTAAGTCATTAGGAGGGTGGGATTCATTATATGGTCATTAAAATAACACCAACAGTACTCAATACCTCCAAGGTATACTTGAAATAAATGTAGGCATCCATTCAGGTGTTTCTCTGTATGTCCACAGTGGATAGAGTCGCACCCCCAGTGTGAGCGAATGCGCCTGGGTGACATGCAGGCCAAACCCCACCAGAGGATCACCAAGTACCCCCTCCTGCTGAAGGCCATCCTCAAGAACACACAGGACCCCCACACACAGAACGTACTCAGGGGCATGGTGAGCGAGGAGCTAATTTTTATTCAGTTTAATGGAAATGTGTCTGCTCTTTTGGTTGTGCTGGGTGCAGATTCAGAGTACATTAAAGGGCCACGTCAAAGTTTTTGCATGTTCAAATGAAACGCAGGTCAATAAAAACAAGGATCTGAGACAGGGAGGCAGGGGGGCCCACAGACACTGTGTCTCTATCCAAAGGTAACCTGGAACAGAGCAAAGGCAGCAGTGGTGGGGTGTAAATTCAATGCCTATCCGTTCACTTTCACACCCCTGGGCTAAACTAAATGTAATCATTCTTTAGTAATCACTTTAAGACTGAGACTAATCGGCAGATCATTCCCAAGTAGCTCTCTGGGAGAAAGCCGTGCTTACAGCAGTTTGTTCTGAATTTCAAGGTACAATAAGGAGGCCTACATCTTGTGATCTTAGCATATGTTTAGGTATGTATGGCTGGACCAGTTCAGAGAGGTAAGTCCATGTCATGCTTTGTAGGTAACTTTCAAATCAGCCCTAGCCTTAAATGGCAGCCAGTGTAAAGACGCTATTAGGTCTACTAGAGTAATGTGATAAACTTTTTATATGGGGTCCAGTTGACAGCTGGTGGGTTTAGAGCTCACTGCTTATTCCATTAACATGTTGAGCGATGCTTGATTCAAAAGTTCAAGGGTCCTGAATGATTCCAGGTCTGGTCCATTCTGTGCATTCTCAGGACAAGTTTTTGGAGACTATGCTTTAAATAAGGAGGGCTTGTCATTTGTTATCTAATGATCTAATGATGATCTTTTCCTCGTAGTTAAAGTTAATGTCTCCATAACTGCTGTAGACCCACTTCACTTGTTGAATGTTGATTTTCGTTACCTCTGCAACTGTATAAAAAATACATTTTGGAATATTTTATTTGCCTCAGTCAGGCTGGAAAATTGTTTAGATTAGCTGGTGTGCCTTTCCAGATCACATTTTGATCTTAATCAACATGTGAAAGAGCGTACACACACACTCGAGGCCACATTCTAGATCTGGTTATCATCTAAAGGTCTCGAAATCTCCTCTGTCATGGTTTAACACTTGGCCCTGTCGGATAATTTTTGTTTAATCACTGATCACCCCTGATGTTCAAGTAAACTCTGTTTCTATTAAGAAAAGGTACAGGAATGAGAGGACCAATGCTCAGTTTTTCAAAGCCATTGCATCTCTCCAACAATAAGTGCTGAGTCAGTTGATGTATTCCTTAATCATTTTAATGCCAATATATTGAATGTCATGCACTGTGTTGCACCGGTAAAGGTACAGAAAACTATGAGCAAACAGAAAACACCATGGAGAACCACCATGATGGTGAGCGCCTGAAAAGAGAATGTAGGAAAGTGGAACGTAATTGGAGGAAAACTAAACTTCAAATCCACTATGACATCTATAAACAAAGCCTTTGTAGCTTCAACTATGAGTTTCGCAGGGCTAGACAACAATATTTATCAGGGATGATCAACAAGAATATCAACAATACCTGCACTCTATTTGTCATGGTCGACAAGCTTACAAACCCAATAAAGCAGATAGCATCACAACTCAGGTCCACTGTGAAATGTAATGAATTTGCTTGTTTCTTCAGATAAATTTGTTTTAAGTATTAGACAGACCATCAGAACAACACAGTCGTCCCTTGGATCACAATACATTTGTGCTTAGAAGTGATCCAAATGTATAAATTTTCAAATCCAAGTATTTTCATGCGCATATGTGCCCAAAACTTAACCACGCTGTTTTGCCTTACAGCTTTTATAGCTATGTTTTTCTCCTGTTTTTTTTTCCTATTTCTATTTTCTTATTCTATGTTTTCTTATTATAATGTTGTTTAAGGTTTTCCTTTGAGTATTTGTTTTTATGCGATTGTATTTTTATATATATATTTTCTCTTTGTAATGCACATTTAATTGCTTCTATGTATGAATCGTGCTATACAAATAAACTTGCTTGGAGGCTTGCTAAATACTTCCAACTTTTTGGAGCTCCATTTCTCTTACAAATGTTCGAGAGACTTGATTCAGTGCTCTAGTATTGTCTGTGTAGCAGGGAGCAAGTTTCTTGTTGCGTGTCTCTTTCATTTTTAGTGATACAGCTGTATTTAAGGTTTTAAGCAGACAGATTCTACTCTACTAGCAGGCTGGCTAACAGCCATACCTGCTGCCATACCTGCTGCCAGACCTGCACTATCCCTTGTTGAGGAGTGAGGCTCCAGTCTATGTAATTCAATAAAGGATGAGCACCACCCCAGCTAGAACCGAGTCTGTTGCTCTTCAGGAGGGCGTTGCCCGTTTTATGGCCAAGTCCCAAAAAGCGAGACAGTTATTTACAAGCTCCAGCGACAGTCAGAACTCAATTTTCAGCAAGCGGCTGAATTGTGACTCTGATGTCCAACTTATCATGACCCCAGACTGGGAAGCGGCCAGAGACAATTACTCAATGCCACATGTCTTGCTAATTTTGTTTCTAGCTCCCTTACTCTCTGTCTCTGTTTTACTCACACTAGCTACTCTAGACTGTTGATCCACCAGGGGCAGTTTGCAGATGAGTAGAGTATTAGCAGGGTCCGTAGTGAACAAGAAGATTTTGATCTGAAATAAAGTGAACAGTGTTTCTGTTTAAATCTGATAAATACCAATAATGCTATGATAACCATATGAGACCGGTATCTTTACAATCTGCTCCAGATGGCCAGTTTTAAAGGGACAGTATAAGATACTGTATTGCTAACATAAAAACAAGCAAAAGTGACCCGTTGATCTGCAGTTTATGTTTTAAATCAATGTTTCAAATAATCTTTTTCCACAAAATGTATCGGAGTGACTGACATATTCCGCATTTATACTGTCTCACCGGTCGATCTATAAATTCGCATTGACTTGCAATCTCCTTACATTGGTTCAAGAAACTCACGTAACCGTCCTTCTCATCCTTTACCAGTCTCGTGGGAAGAGGAGGAGACAAGTGGTGTTATTGTTCAGAGGCAGAATTCTTCCCCGGCTCCTTTAATCATTTTGAAATGCCTGATTCTCTACCCCACCTGTCTCCTATAGTTGGCCAGTGTAAATGGTTTTCTAGACAGCATCAACAGCTACCTGAAGCTGAAGGATGAGGAACTGGCTCTCTCTCTCTCTGCCCAGAAAATAGAGGGATACAGCATGATGGTTGGGATGAACGAGGAAATTGACAAGGTCAGAGAATACAAAGCTACTCAAAGAGGATGTTCACACTATGTGATGCAAATCAAAGATTAGTTCATGTTGATGTCATCCACAGCATGTCAAAGAGTTCTGTAGGTTTGATTTGACGTCTCCTGTCAGAGGGGTGGGCCCTGGGGTCATACGTAAGCTGCTATTAGAGGAGACTCTTAAGATCAGAGGAAGGAAGGACAACAAGGTAAATAATCTCTTGCACACTTTCTACCAAAACAAAATTAGTGTGTAGAGGATTCTTCACCGATGTTATTGTCTTGTATGTTTCTTTTTGTTTGTTGTGACTTTTGTTTTGTTTAGTTGGAGGTGATAGCCCTGCTTTTCTCGGATGTGCTGCTGGTCACTAAGGCCCAGAAGAAAGCAGAAAGACTGAAGGTAGTGCACCCACCCCTGGCCCTGGACAGAGTTCGCTGTGTTGCTCTCAAAGATGGCTGTGAGTACGTAGTTATTCACCATACAGTGCATGCTACAGATTATGTTTTTAATTTGATCTTTGTTGTTGTTTCAAAGTTCTGAAAGGCTTCGGAATGCTTTCAGTTTCCACGCTGATGTTTTTACCCCTATGGAAAATGTTTCAACACCTACAAAAATCTTAATTACAACATACGCACATAATTAACACTTCCTGTTGCTGCACACCTTTTATCTGAAATGTTTTGGGTAAGCAGCACACCAGGCACAGAGTAAATGAACAACAAAAGGGTTTCATAATGAAACTGAGGCAGGTAAAAGCAGCAAGGCAGGCAGAAACTTAGTGACTCAACCAAGGGCTGAGAGAACTCTGCAGACCAAATAGGGTGCTAACGAGGGCTATCAACAAATAAGTGAAAAGAATCAAAACAAAATGGACATGCTACATTCAAGAACAAAGAAAATCAAAACAGAAAAAAGCACAACCATACATTATCCTGACTCAAATTTAGTTGCAATCTGCATAAATGGAAAGTCTACTATGATTATTTACAGAGAATAATGACAGTTCTTTCTTTCTGTACACTGTGTGCACAATTATTAGGCAAGTCATTATTCTGATCGGATCATTATTTCTATGCACGTTTTCCAACTCCAAACCATATACACTTGAATGCTCACTGGATTGAATAATTTTCATGTAACATTTATTGGTGTAATGAGGGAGGGTGTGGCAACAGTGAATAACACCTTATATCAAGGTGTGCATAATTATTATGCACCTTCATGACAGTAGGTAAAACGGGCCGAAAAAGAGGTTTAGATGACACTGAAGTCATACATTGTAAAATGCCTTTCAGATGAATGCAACACATGAAATAGCTAAACTATTGATGTGTGACCACTGGCCAATCAAACGGTTAGTTGCAAATAGTCAACTGGGGTGCAAAAACGCATGGAGAAGAAAAGAAAACAAATTAACGGCAATGAATTTGAGAAGACTTAAACGTGAAGCTTACCTGGGTCCCATCATCCTTCAACACCACCATATTCCAGAACTACAACCTACCTGGAATGTCCAGAAGTACAAGGTGTCAAGTGATCAGAGACATGGCCACAGTCAAGAAGGATGAAATAACCATCACTGAATAAGATTTAAAATGTACTCTTTAGGTTGGGCAAAGAAATACCTGAAGAAAGATTTTTCAAAGGTTTTGTGGACAGATGAAGTGAGAGTGACTCTTTATGGACCAGATGAATGGGTCCGTGGCTGGATCCCTAATGGACACATGGCACCACTTCAGTCAGGCACCAGCAAGGTGGAGTAGGGGTACTAATATGGGCTGCTATCATTAAGGATGAGGTAGTTGGAACTTTTCAGGTTGAAGATGTACTGACACTCAACTCCCATATCTACTGCCAGTTTCTGGAAGATACTTTCTTCTTCTCAGCAATTCAAGAAGGCCATGATCTTCATGCAGGACAATGCAACATCACATGCATTCAAATACTCCACTGCTTGGCAAGCAAGCAAGGGCCACAAAGATGCCAGAATTATGACCTGGCCCCCTTCCTGTCCTGACTTAAATCCTACTGAGAACTTGTGGGCCCTTCTCAAACGTGAGATAAACAGTCAGGGAAGACAATGCACCTCTTTGAACAGCATTTGGGAGGCTGTGGTTGCTGTTCGAGCAAAAGTTGATCGTGAACAGATCAAGAAACTTAGACTCCATGGATGGAAGGCTCATGGCAGTTATTGAAAAGAAGGGTGGTTATATTGGTCATTGAATATTTTTGAAAGAACAAACATTTTAATTTATTGTCATTTTGTGTTACTTATTTGTTATAACTTACCTCAAAAATAAATTGAAAATAAACACGTGAGTTGGGAGAAATCTTTTAAATTAGTTGCCTAATTATTTTGCACACCAATTGTTACCTAATACAAATGCACTCTAACGTATTCCCCTGAGAAAGATCAAAACCCAACTATGTGCCAGTTCTTGTCAGTTTTTTTATGACTGTTCAGCCAGTTTCGGAAATGGTTGAATGGCCGTGAAACCCTGACCTCAAGTGGGACTGTTATTATAATCAAACATCCTCATCAAAAGGTCAAAGCAATAAATCACTCGAATCAGCAAAATCGGAAATCTGGCCTGTTCTATTTCTCTCTCTCTTATTTTATCTCTCTGTCTCTTGTACTCCCTTTCTCATTCCCTCAGATGCGTTTGTGGTTATAGAGGTGAGTATTCTGGGTGGTGCTGTGAATGCCTACACCTTCTACACCTCTGCAGAGAGCTGCTCAACATGGGTCTCCACCATACAGAAGGCACAGGTAAACGGAGAAAAACAATCTCCTACTGTCATGGTATAGACTAAAATAATATTATAATGGTTTACTGTAGGTACCATTTATCCTGTTTGGCTTCAAAACATCACTGAAATTATACATGAATTATAGTATGAATGATTAGATGTGCAATGTACATGTAATGCTCTCTTTCAATAATTGACAGGTGACATTGCATGCCCTGAGAGAAAGAGAAGCTAGCAAACAACTAATGCAGATACAACAGAGAGCCCTACAGGAACAGGCCAAACTACATACAGAAGCCAAGATAACCAATGAGGAATCGGTTGATCAGCATCCTGACCAATCGGAAACAGACATCACTTACTTTAAGGAAGTGAAACATAACAAGGAACTCCTCATTCCATCAGTAAATGGGAATTTTGCATCCATTGCAACTGAGGATAAACAACAAATTCAGCAACCCATGGAGTATAAAGATGCAGTGTTGCCAGGACAACCTCACAAACCAAATGTCAGTTATAGCCAATCAATGCATGGCGGTTTGGCAGGCTGGCTAAGGGAACACAGGCAAGGTGGTGGCAGGGTCATGCATGGGTTTACTATGTCAGAGGTAGGAAAGAAAGAGCTTGGACACATTAACCAATGGGAGGAGGAAGCTGAGTCCAGGTGGATCCCTGAACCAAGGGTGACCTGGAACCATTCCAGACAGTCTAACTCTCTACACCCAGAGGACGCAAATACCATCCAATCTCGACCGAAAATCAATGGCCCACTAGACGGGTATCCTGAAATAGACTACCTACCAAACACCTCCTGCACTTCCCCAGTTTCTCCAAGCATGGAAAGCCATCCAAACGTTTCCGTCACTATCAGTCAGATGGAAGCCCAAAGGTTTCCCTCCAAGGGATTCATGTCCACACAAAGAAACTCTGACACCCAGTCTGTGTTGCCAGCAGTCATGAGAGACACCAGGTTTACCCAATCAGGAGAGGAGGAGATTTTGGATGAATCATCAAGGTTTTCTCGGAAGTTAAAGTCGCCTCGGTTACGTAGAAGAAAACCAATCTCGGCGAGCCCATTTATGTCACGGACCTCTCAGGCAGCTGACAGCTCTGGATTGGCCCAGTCGGCACCACTTACAAACTCTTCCTCAAACTCAGACTCAGACTGCAACCAGAAGCTCAGACCGGACCCTCACCTTGTGCTCAATTTGAAGTCCGTAAATAAGAATAAAGGGGTTTTCTGGGACAGAGATTTATCCCCCGAGCCATACAGTTATACTGATACAGAGATGCCCAACAGAAAAGCTAAAGAAACAGAAAACACCCAAAAAAGGCCCATGGTGAAGGCCCAAAGAAGCGCATCCGTAACGGACATCGTCCTTCATGATGGATCTCTTCTGACCTCAGCCAGGCACACCAATCTGAGGATAGCACCGTCACCTCCGCCTGGGTTGGACCCATACCTACACCCCTCTCCCGTGGAGGCCATTCTGTACCGGGCCAAGGAACGAAAGAAGGACGGAGGGAAAAGAGAGGAAAAGGGGAACTCCACAACATGGGAAGTCCTGCCTTCTCCAGCATTCTCAACCAGTCCTCTTGGGTCACCTAATAATGGGGACAGGGAGTCCGATTGGGAGGAGATGGAGCTGGTCAGACACCGTGCTCCATCGGTCAGTCAGAGATGGATAGAGGAGAGGGTTGATGGAGATGCGGAGGAGGAGGAAGAGCAGAAGAAAAACAAGTGAGTTTTACATTAACAAAATCTTTAGTGCTGTGTGCACAAGGATGGTAATGTGAGTGTCATGGAAGTTCCATGATTTCTCAGGCAGTTAAGTGTGGGTGGGTGATGGTCACTGTTTTCTGTTTCTGTGAATCTGTTTCATTTTGTGTTCTTTTTTAACATGCTCACGGGCTGATTACTAAGTTGATTCAAATTGTTCTTCTTGCTAGTTCCATTACCAGTCATAACCATGATAAGCCTGAAACTCTGTGACGTCAGGACAGTGTTGTGAAAACAGATCAAGCCTGTTTGATGGTATTGGTGTAAAATTTGCAATTCAGTTCATACAGTTTATTTTCTCTCTTTGATCAAGCCCCGCCTTCCCTGGTGGTGCCAGTGTTGATTGGCCGGGATGGTGTTTGGATACTGATGAGATCCTGCGTCCACTGACTCCAGAGGACTCCATTGGTGTTGATGAAGAGATGCATTTAATAAAGGAGGAGAGGGAGCATAGGTTCAGTAGGTTTATGACCTTGAGGGATTCCCTCAGAATTGCCCGGAAGGAGGACAGAACGATAAGTCAGGTGTAGTTCTGAGAGGGACCATTCCTAGGCCTTTGGTTCCCCTGATGTTGCATGGCTGTGTGCCCCTACACGGGCAGTGCTGTCGGGACCCAGATACTGATAACAATCCTGAGTGGCCAGAATGACTGACAGGCCTTGGTAAAGACAAGCCAAATACCATGGATTTTCATCAGTGTGATTTTATCCTTAAAATATGAAAAATGTATCCTTACAGTTTTTTCAAAAATTAAATCATGGGTATCGGTACCCCTAGGAATTCTAATTTATCAAATCTAATAGAAGTATCTTCCCTAACCCATCTCAGTCGTTAAGAACTCTTCAGTGGTCATCTATGACTTCCTGTTTTATTGAGGTATAAACATGACACATGCCCTTACTCATCTGTCAACATGGGGAAGGTGTGAGAAAACAAATGAAATGGTTGAAAGGATGTTGACCTTCGTTAATGGGTTACTATATCCCATGTTCTTCATTTGTGTTGGTTGTGGATCAATTGTTCTTTTCTTTAACATTTAAAGCCTACAATGCACACTATGTAGTAGGCTTTGTGTCTGCTTTTCTTTATCTCAAGGCACATTGCACAGGTGGTTTCTTGTGACAGAAATATATTTAAGATAGAAACGGGACTGATCTAAAGATACAAGAACCAGCATGGGGTGGTAATATGAATAGGATCGTGGCTTTGTTAGCTGGACAATGACATTTGTTTGAACGAAAATGATGTTGGTTAATAGCATATGAGGAAATATTCATGAAAGAATCCACCTCTTTCTATGGATGGATTTTGGTTTGCTACTTTGAAACAAGGTCTCCATTTCTCAGAATTTGATCCTGTCAATGTTTTAAACAATCATTGGTTAACTTTCTTAAGTTTCTAAGTATTCTCTCCCTCTGTGCAGATTATCAGGGGGTTAACTGTGCAGTGGTTAACTGGCCTCATTTTGCTCTGCATGTATCAACAGCAACAAGAACTAAGTTTTTCTATAGTACATGTGTTAAACAACACTCTAATGTTGAGTAAAACATGTATATTTTGTTAAGGAGGGGAAAGAGTGGATGGATATGGATCAACAAGGAAGGATTTGCTTAACAACACTTTTTTACTATTTCATTTCGTGCTGTTGATTGAGGGAGCTAATTGCCACCCAAAGTTGCCAGTAATGCAAAGGTTAGAACATTCATTGTAAGGAACATCTGAGTGATTCATTTTGTGATGAGTCTTTACTCTGCAATTTGAGCTGCACACCTGGGCAGCTCAAATTGAGTTTGCATTTGTACTTTGTGATGTTGTTTTTTAACTTGCTATTTAAATGCTGTGTATATAGACTGGTTTGTTTGAATTTTATTGTAGTATTGTTTATTTAAATGAGTAACTGCTATTTTTTTGTGACCCATTTACTCTGTCTGATATAGAGTGTATATATTGTAATAAAAAGATAGAGATATAGACCAATATATTGATATCATTTTATTCACAGAAAGTGCTTATATTACAAAAGTATTGTGAATATGTGGTTTAGGTGTAGGTAGTGTCAAATAGGGTACATACAGACATATCGTTTAAATGATATAAAATTATATACAAAGTACGTAATGGAAATACTGCTACAATACTGTACGGGACCTAAGACACATACAGAACATTTGAATAATCTCCCAACTAGTAGTATCCATGATTATGTCATATGATCACTTTTAAAATGGAACACAGCTTTCCAGCAGGTACAAGGGTGACTCGATGGTCTATTTTGACATCTGGTCTGCTTTCCTCAGGTTTCTCTCCCTGTCCTCTCTCTCGTTAGCGGTTGAGTGAACAATGGTCTCCAGGGCAGGATACTGCAGGATCATTTTACGCTGAAAGCGAAATACATAAATATATATTTAAAAAAGAAGTTTGTGTGAACACTATTATGATGCATTTTCTATGTCTTCACGAGACAGACAAGCAGCTGAAGTCAGACATACTCTGCGATGGTTCCTGTACTTCTGCACCAATAACAACAGCAGCACCAAGACACAGAAACCCAGGCTGACCACTACGACTTTGATACTGGAAGCCTCTGGTTTTGACTCTCCCATCAGACCACCTGATGAAGACAATAGGCAATTATGAAAACATTGTTTTGCATTCTGCTAACATTTGTTGCAATATTTAATAGAATATTCTTATGTCTTTAAAAAATTGGAAATCACTGGACTCACTCATCTGATGTAGGTGGTATGTTGCATTCCCAAGAACTCCTTGTTTTCCATGGAATCGACAAACCCATTGGTCAGGGTTACTGTCTGTCACCCTATTGATCCTCAGGTTCTTCCCCTTCTGGATGGAGCTCACTGATTGTGTGCCATTGTGGTTTGGGTTCAGTCGGACCCAATCATAGTCAATGACTTCGCTGGAGTTGCTGAGGTGACAGGTCAATGTGACCGAGGCCTTCTGGGTAGGTGGTTCATTGATGAGCACTGAGTACATGGAACACACATAACCGTGTTAGCATCATGATTGCTAATTTTAGCAAGCACCATTTGTACACATCGTCTTTAACATTATGCTAATATCTGAGCCATTCAGTGAACAAGGCTCACATGGAGGACGCTACAAAAACTCTACAACCTTCTATCATATAGATCCCTGCCCTGATGTGATGTGTCCTCATTGACTTACCATAGGCGGTCACTAGCTGCATCTCCCTGACCAGCCAACAACCCTCCGCCATCGCAGAGCACCTGTACCTGCCCCCGTCTTCCAGCCTCACCTCATTTATATTCACAGACACATCCCAGGGAGGCAGGGAGGGCAGGGTGGACTGGTTAAAAGAGGGAGAGAGCGGGAGAACAGAACCGAGGGTGTCCAGCCTCTCCCAAACCAAGTGTGACGGGGTGAGTCCATGGGAGAACACACAAGGGAGAGTGATGGCAGATCCCACCTCAGCATACACTTTGACGCTGTCTCTGGAGGGACTGACAATACCTGGTGGAGCAGAGAGGTGGAGGACAGCTAAATATTCACTATTTCAATATATCATATCAAAGAATTTAGTAGCTTTAACTATCAGCCTTTTTCTTATCAACATGACATGAGTGTCTAATTTCTCACCTCTCACTGTTAGGGCTGTGGAGGACATTCCTTGTTTCCTCCCGTGGGAACTGATGACACAGCTCCAGTTCCCCACCATGCTCTCAGAGGCCTTGCCCTCTAAAACACCCACCTGGGTTGTCCGAAGGGCATAGCCTGAACTTTCAGGATTGACCGTCTTCTCATTGAGCTTCCAGCTCACTGTCGCCCCTGTTGGCCATGGGTGAACACTGCACAGTATCTTCATTTTGATGCTCTCAAGTGGAGCAGGTGGGGAGATAGACACTGTGAAAGAGAGGAGGGTGGGGTAAGAGATGTTAGCCATATTCAAAGGTTTAGGATGTGGAAATATGTAAAACGACTACCACTATTACGGAAAGCCACGCTACGTTCCCTTCCCATCTTGCATTTCACAAATGTTCCTATTAATACCTTTGATGACCCTGAGGATGACTTTGTTGGAGACGCGTTTCTCTCCGTCTTGAACAATGCAGGTGTAACTTCCCCCATCCTCTATGCTCACGTTGTTTATGTACATGCTGTACTCTCCAATGCCAACCTGTGAATGGGGGACCTGGACAAGCCTTGCTCCTTTACCCCAGTACTCCAGTCCATTCCTGGACTTTCTCCACACCGTTCTGTGACGAACACGGAGAGTCAGTGCAATTTAGTACACGTCAACAAAATGCATTATTTACACATCACATGACGCTTCTGCCACAGACGAAAAGGGCGGGGGTCAGAGAGAGGACGAGAAGACGACACGAATGGACTGAGAGAAAAGTAACCTTACCCCTTGGAGTCCTTACTCCAGAGGATGACGGCTGCGGAGAGGGAGGAAGGACGACACATGCAGGGCAACTTGGCCCGGGACCCTGCCTCGGCGTACACCTCGAAGTTCCCCGAATGACACTGACACCAAACCCCTGAACAGACACACGCTGTGTGAATCTACAATCCCCTCATCTAGCAATACACATACATCAGAGCAATGGCATGACATGCATTTAAAGAACTCACTTATTATGAATGACAAACTTCGCAAAACAAATATTGTTCAGTCATCTGGAGGATCTCACCTCTTACCAACAGCGACATTCCCCAGAAAACGACAAATTGCCACATGGTCTCTGGTTTTCTTTTTTCTTATTTTTTGTCTCTGAAGCGTCGTATTTCCCCCGTATGTCTTAATGCTTTCTGCTGCTGTCTGTGAGTCTCTGTGAATTTGGGTGAGGGATTATAAAGGCCTGTAGGTGTGTGTGGTAGGAAGGAGGAGGAGGTGTCAGTGCAGGTAGTCCCTCTTCTAGTCATGTGTCATTAGTCACAAAGCCATCTTTGATGCGGTTTGTGGCAGTTTCACTGACGCAACATGGAAACTGTCAGACAGCCACATAAACAGGGAATCCTACAGGATCCCACGGATTTTCTATTTTTTTCTTTCTGTCTCTTGATCTCTCTCACTTTTCTGCAAAGTTGAATTTGGTACATTACTACATTACCTTAAATGTTCAGAGTGGTAAACAAATTATTGCATTACAATAAGATTCACAGTATTTCCTGTGTTCTCCTTCATTAGTGGGATGGGACAGTGAAGCTTTCTAAATTATTTTCACTCTGTACTCCCAACTATTTGGATTTGAAATCAAACAATCACTAAGCGGTTGAACTATATTTTCTCAGATGTTATATCTATATTCAATAAACATTACTCTTTGCATGTCTGGTGCATTTTACCAGAACTAAGAAAGTTTTCTTTAAAAAAATTAATTCTCTGAAACATTGATATTAAGGTTTTGAAGCAAGCTAGTGGTTAGCACCTTGCAGTATAGTCTAATTAATTCTGCTGGTGAACGTTTATGCAAATGGTAGAGGCTGACTTTTATTGACACCTCTGGTTGACAGAATTTCACACTGGCAGATACTGGTAGTTAACTCCAAAGGTAAATTGAAAAACCTAGAGTCAAGACCAGACATTAACAGCTTCCTCTAACAGCACAAATTCTGAGATGGAACCCAGCTGACTAACCAGAATGACCTGTCAAGCAATAGGTCACATTATTTTTGGAGCCCTATAATAGGGGTACTACGTATATATTAGTGGTTCTAGATGGTAAACCCAATAAGTAACATGGATTCCCTCAGATAAAGCTGACTACGAACATTTCGTTTATAACCCAAACTTTTGGAATACAGATCCAAAATAATAATTACCGAAGGCATTTTATGTTTTCACATAGGGAGACGCTGATAAGCATTGTTCTTTGGTTTCTACACAGGGTAACTTACAGGAAGGAAAGGGTTACTGAAAGTGTGCACAGTCAAACCACTGTATCCTTTCGCAGTAATCGACGTATTGTGCTATAGACTGCCAGTTAGCACATGATCAGCATACAAAAGAGGACCGTGAGCGTTCCAGTAATACAAGTCACTGCATGGTGGTTAATGTTGTTTTGATGGAGAATACGTGATGATGAAGACAATTCTGTCTTTCTAGCTCTCCTACTCAGGTGTGTAGGGCGTTTTTACACTATTTCAGTTAGCTTAAGTCTTCCACCATGCCACCTATATTGCTCTGTCGTTTTTGGAAAGACTTCATCAGACAGACCCCAGAATGTGAAACCCCTTTGACATCTGTTACAGTTGTGAATCACCTCGAATATTATTCAACTTTAAGCATTCGGCGTCGGCGTCATGTGAAGGATATGCTTGTCACCTGGGACATCTTTACAGTGCCTTAATATTAATTAAATAAATGTGTCACAATAAAGTGGCACAAACTCTAAAGTCAAATCAGGTTAGAACATTGATATGTATAATAGCCTTGAACATAAAGAAAGGTAATGTCTTATTTCTGGAAGCATGAACATTTTCCATGGAAGACAATCATGCATACAACATTACAATAATGCTTACCATGTGGTGCTGCAACCCGTCAGGTTTTTGAAACATCCACCCACGTTCTTACTGATGGATCTGCTGCAAAATGTTGGGACCGTTAACACATGCAGCAACCATATCCTGGCCTTCAGCATGTCTGTAGAAGAGCAATACATGGCTGTTGACTCGGAAGTCTCTGGTTGGACAAGTCCTGATCATGGTGGCTGTAACTCATACATGCACACTAGATTTGTAGGTCCACGCATCAATTTGTCAGATACATGTATATTCATCGATCAGTTCCTTACGTTACATCTGTCCTTTCTCAGTCCCAATATTTTTTTACGTTGCATTGGTTTATGTGACGGCAGACTTGGGTCAGTATGAAGACAGTATATGATGAGGTATCGTTTTGGATCCAATGAATCCTCCCTCACGTGTCTGTCATGTTGCTGAATCTTAATGGGGCCTGAACCCTGGCACCCTGCCTCAGGAATACCTGGCCAGATGACTCCTAAATGTCCCTGTCCAAAGTTGTCCTGTTTGTTCAGCCGACCTGGATTCTGCCTAAAGACACAGTTCACCTGAATTTAATGACCCACTGCTCACTGGAACATATAAAATGTAGATGTGACCCAAAAAGGTCATGTACTCATTATCTTTACCCAGCATGCAGAGACAACTCACTAGGTTTCTTCATAGGTTCCGAACCGACTAGGGAGTTTTTCGAAGACACTGTGCATCCATTTCAAGTTGTTGGGAGCTCTTTGTGCTTTTAGGCTGGGTGTCTATTTGAGTCCTTCTTGACAGCTGCTCATTTGTAAGGGCTGTATAAAATACATTTTATTGATGGCTTGATTTACTTTCACAAGTTGTTGGCACATTTGATAAAGTTGAGCAAAAAAGCCTGTATGAAATAAAACAAAAGTATGGGGAAACTATATTATTCTATACTGTGTTTTTACAGGTAAAAACTTTTTTAAGAACAAATCCGTTAAATCCAACAAATCACTGAAATCACAAATTTACTTCAAATTGTTCTACAAACTACTTTAAATGCAGATAAATAAAGGCTTACAGTTTTAGCTCCTCAGTGGCACTACTCACCAAATACATTACGTGTGCACTGGATTCACTGTTTACCCACAAAATAAAACTAAGATGTAACTTCATTATTCAATTTTAATGGATTATAAAGGACTATGCCAGATTTTTTTCTTTGTGCATTACTGCACTTTGGAGTGTGTATTATGCTGCAGCACAGAATTTTATAGGCCCAGTCCAACAACAGGCTTACACCATATGTTAAAATGTATATTCAGTTCAAGCCTTGAAAGCTGGTTGGTTCAAAGACATAGCAAATCAGACCATATACCAATCTAAAGGGAAGAACAGAAAGGTTTTTGAGAAACGAAAACCTTGACAGCAGAAATGGATTAATGTCATATTCAGCATAACATGTTGTCATATTTTCAATTGGTGATCATGTCACCTAGTTACGCTATACTCACGAAGCCTTTATAAAAACCAAGACATCCGGTAAGACATGCCTTGAAACAAATAGATTTTGTGCTGAACCTAAACGTTATTTAAAGAGGGGCAGACAAACAGAGAAGCAGACAGACAAAAGGTCAAGCAGACCGATGATGGATGTAGATACATAGATAAAAGATACATGAATAGATATATGTAGATGAAAACTGCTTGGAAAATGTGTAGGTGGAGACTTGAGAGATGTTTGTGTACTTGTTTTAGCCATATTTTCCCATTATTTAAACCTTGCTGAATATCTACATAATATACATATTAAATATTGTCTCATTTACAAGCTCCCTCCCTTACAGTTCCAACCAAAATATTTAAATGTAGACCTGTTGCAAATACTGCGCTTTGGCAAATTTTTTGGTGGTATATTGAGTACATTGGGACCTCAACCCCACCCCCTCATTCTCTATCTTTTTTATTGTCTGGCTTTCAGGGTCTGTGAATTAGAGTTGTGAGGTGGTCTTTCCTACAGCTGATCTTGAAATGTACATGTATATTTTTATATCAAAATTATGATGGAAAGTCTTAGATAACCCCTCACATGGAAACAATATATGAAAATGACGATGAAAAACACCTATGCAAATCTGAAGGAAAATATTTTTTTACATATATCTTGATTCACATTTCTTGACTAGTTTTTTCCTGTCCCTCTCACCCATCAGAAACATATATTCAATTCATAGGATTGCATTTTTAGCTTTGGATAAAAATTTGTGGTTGATTTAAATAGAGCTCATGTAGACATAGACAAAAAATGTAAATCAGCTTTGAAATACCTTACTGTAGTTGCACATCTTACAACTCTATAATACTTAGTATGCTAACTCTGCCCATCTCCATACATTTAGATAGAGCATCTAAAAGGAACTGTAATGATGTCCCTATATTTTGTTCACCTGCAGCTTAACACCAAGTAAAATGTTGGGTATCTGTGAATGTGCTTAGCTAATGAATGTTCCATATTTAAATTATATGGCCAGACTTACTGGCAGCTTATTAAAGAGGAGGTGGATGATGAGTAAGATAGGATTTAGGTTTGTCTGCTGAGAGGATGTGTGGTGCGTTCTGAATGCTTTCAGACCCCTTCACTTCTTCAGATATTGTTACATTACAGCCTTACTCTAAAATTGATTAAATATATTTTTTCTAATCAATCTACACACAATAGCCCATAAAGACAAAGACAGTTTTTTTAAAGAATTTTGTACCTTATGAAAACAAATATTACAATTTAATTTAAATAAATTGAATACACATTTGGGTTAATTCTGCACTAGGCACAACGCTATGGTTTGGGTACAACGCTATGAAAAGTACACCTGTATTTGGGGAAATTCGCTCATTCTTCTATGTTGATCTACACAAACTCTGTCGGGTTGAACTGGGAATGTTGACGCGCAACCATTTTCAGGTCTCCCCTGAGATGTTCCATTGGGTTCCAATCCAGGCTTTGGCTGGTCTAGAAAACATTGACAGACTTGCCTTGAAGCCTCTCCTGGCCAGGTGATGAGCAGTGTCTGGTTTTCTCAGATGTGATGCTTGACATTCTAGTCAAAGTGTTCAATCTTGGTTCGGATCAGAGAATACTTTTTTCATGATCTGTGAGTTATTAAAGTATATTTTTGTACTTCAAGCAAGCTGTCATGGGCATTTTACACAGGAGTGGCTTCTCTCTGGCCACTACCATAAAAGCCTGAGTTGCGGAGTGCTACAAAGATGGTTATACTTCTAGAAGGTTCTCTGTCCCCTAGGATTCTGGAAATAACAACCAAAGGTATAAAATTCATCCACAGGTGGACTCCAAAAAAATATGTAGAAACATCTCAGTGATGATCTATGAAAACAAGATGCACATCACTTTACAGTAATAGCAAAGGGTCTGAATACTTATGTAAATGTAATAATGACAAACTCGAGAGACAACATTTTGCCAAATGTTACTGGAACTTTCAAACGGGACTTGGTTCTATGGTCAAATGAGACCAAAATAGGGCTTTTTGGAAACTAACACCAGAGGTGAGTTTGACAGACAGATTGCCATGCAGAAAAGTACCTCAACCCTACCTTAAGGTATGGTGGTGATGATAGATCCTTGATGTTATGGATACCTGGCAAATGTTAGGATACGTGGTATCATAGATTCCATTAATTTCCAGCAGACATTAAATCAAAGCCTGACTGCCTCAGCCAGGAAGGGTACATTTTTGATTATGGGACAGTAACTATAAATTGGGAAGAGGTATTGTACTGTAAGGGTTTTGCCTAATGTAATATACTGTAATAGATCACATTTAGACCTTCAAAGAGTCATTTTGAAACACATTGTCTGCTTTGGACTAATTGGCTTATAAAATAACTAAAAGGATGAACTGATACATTTTGATGACTTAACCAATGTACAATTACATTTAACCAAAAATGTAGTGGTTGAACCAAAAATGTTGTGGTGAGTCAGAAATGTTGTGTTGAGTCAGAAATAATTTGTTCACTTGCTTACAAAACCGGTTAACAAATAACAACATTAACACATATCTTCCAGGAGAAATTATAGTTTCCACTGATAATTTGCTTTTGACAAGCT
Organism: Esox niger; assembly: GCA_016801105.1. Taxonomy (NCBI): domain Eukaryota; kingdom Metazoa; phylum Chordata; class Actinopteri; order Esociformes; family Esocidae; genus Esox; species Esox niger. The sequence continues at coordinate 52,540 of JACXGJ010003475.1, forward strand.
AATATCTTTGTAGTTACATGGCAAAATGCAAACATACGTAAACAGACACTTACCAGTAGAAACAGCTACGTATTCACACTCTCTCAACTTTTCACTAAATCTGGTTGTTCTATGGGGGATGCCAATTTTTGTTGCAATACCAGCAAAATAACCATGTGAAAAAGAGTAGGAATTGTCCAGTAGATAATGCAAGAAACAAATCTCAATAATGGAATAACATAGCCAGTGTTGTCAATTGTTTACAATTTTCAAGAAAGTCTCGCAGTTTGTGTTTTAACAAGACATATCTAAAAAGACTAAATGATACACTGGCATTATACTCAGATACAGTTGTCAAAACACAAACATAAATGCACACAGCAGTAGAAATAGCTAAGACTTCATGCTTTCTAAACTCTACACTTAATCTGGATGTTCTACAAAGGACGTCACCGTTTTTTTGTAGTGAATATTCAGACAGGATCTCGAATAGCGAAGTAACTGCATTTGCGTTTGTTAATAAAGCATGATGCTGGCCACAGATCTAAATATTTAATTAATTTGCCATTTTAACATCAGCAACTAGCCATGTGTAAAAAACGTTATGTAAATTTTTTTTATACAGTAGATCACCAGCTAGAGATCTCAATTGTTATTTTATTAACCAGTACTGTCGGGGCGTACCGTGGACGGGACGGTTAAGATTCATATTTGCGGAATGTGACAAAAACTGCGACGAGTCGTAAAATATACTTTTTTTTGGTATAGGCATGTCTTATATTTTCAGAAAGCTTAGAATCTCAATAAACAAACTACAATGACCAATTTACAATAGCTATTACTACAACAAAACACTGTGCAATCATTTCACGATAGTCAACAACAACAAAACACTTTTCCGTAGGCACCGGG
>JACXGJ010003476.1:0-53428 GCA_016801105.1 Esox niger
TAACAAAACACCGTTCCTGAAAATGTCAGTGTGAATATAGCCCCTCAGTTCACCGTAACGAAACACCGTTCCTGAAAACGTCAGTGTGAATGTAGCCCCTCATATCACATTAACGAAACACCGTTCCTGAAAACGTCAGTGAGAATGTAGCCCCTCAGTTCACCGTAACAAAACACCGTTCCTGAAAATGTCAGTGTGAATGTAGCCCCTCATATCACATTAACAAAACACTGTTCCTGAAAACGTCAGTGTGAATGTAGCCCCTCATATCACATTAACGAAACACCGTTCCTGAAAACGTCAGTGTGAATGTAGCCCCTCATATCACATTAACAAAACACTGTTCCTGAAAACGTCAGTGTGAATGTAGCCCCTCATATCACATTAACAAAACACCGTTCCTGAAAACGTCCGTGTGAATGTAGCCCCTCATATCACATTATCAAAACACCGTCCCTGAAAACGTCAGTGTGAATGTAGCCCCTCAGTTCACCGTAACAAAACACCGTTCCTGAAAAGGTCAGTGTGACTGAAGCCCCTCATGTCACCATAACATCCGGCAGGCAGCTGGCTGACAGACAGGGAATCATTTCACTTGAAGAGTGCGAGGGACTGACAGACGCCTAAGCAGCAACACCGCATTCATCAGGGCATCTGTGGCCGTGAATACAGAACCAGCACGGCTTATCCAAACGCACACCTGCTGCTACTAACGCTGCCAAGATCCTGGTCATGAGGACAGGTGAAGGGATAGTGGAGCCGGCTGAACTGGCGCTCCGATATCAAAGGCCTGACCACGGCAGACAACACTGAACTCATGATGTTAAATCACAACAGCCGCTCCATCGATCACTGTTATCTCTATCAACCCGGCGAAGATTAGACATCAGCGAGACACACGCCGTGGCCCTGCCCCGAGCTCTCTGCCATGACGCTTCGTATCCCGACATGGGGAGCGTGGGAGGCCACGTGTTCAGGGTTTGACACCTCGGGTTATAAGACTTGGGTAGCATGGGTGAATTAGTTTGAGAAAAATTCCACAAACATAAATTATTAAAATAAGAAATCTGTAAACATGTATATAAATAAAACATCTGTCCGTTGGTCGTATTTGAATTATGATCACGTATATGAGGCACACATTTCGTCAGCGGGAAGCAGCCGGGTCACCATTTTCCTCTCCAGAACAACGACCAAAATGGATCACTTCCTTTATGGTCTAATTAATTTCCCGTGGATGGTGAGAGAGACGAGTGATTTCACATCTGTTGCAATTTGGTTAGAACGGGCTGAACGGTCTGGCTGTAGTGAGCCACTGTTAGTCCTTCTGGTGGGCATGAGGAACTGAGGGGCCACATATGCAGTCTCTCGATGGCCCTCCCGAGACTAATCGACAGGGCTGGAGAGACGTGGCAGGTTCATTAAGTCCCGGCTTTAGAAATTAAGCAACAAAGTGGTATATTAATCATGGCTTCGCCAGACTAAGTGACAGAAGAGTGCGATCATGGAATAAATCTTTTGACATGGATTCAAAAGAAAAACAGCTAATGATAGATTATGATATACCTTCCTGTAAGGCAGGGGAATCAAACTCATTTTAACTCCACAGGCGGTATTTGGACTTCAATGAGGTTTGCACTGGAAATGGGTATTTATTATGGATTAAGTCAAATTCATAGTATCCAATTTTAGATTTCTATTGCCTTGCTCTGGATGTTTGTGTGAATTTTCAACTTTAAACAAAATGTGAAAATTGAAGCATGATCAAATTTCATCAAAAAATAAAGCATAAAAGGGTGCAGGAGGCAACTATACTATAATGAAAAAACAATCCCAAAGCAATCCGTGAACAAACTAGTAAGCCATTCACTTTTTTGTGTTAGCCGCACCAGTAATGTGAAACTGTTGGACCTGTCATATGAGAACTACTATTGTAAAAAAAAAAATTAAACAGGTGTGCCAAAAACTCATATGTTGGATATCGTGGTGCTACTGTCAGTGTCATAGGACTTGCTGAGGCAGTAATGATTCAGTTTCAAAACAGTTTGAGATATTTGTTTGCTGTTGTTGCATCATAGAACTCTGTATCAGCTATTGTGGAAATATGTCTCAATTTGTGCTTTGTGCCGTTTCCCTGTCATTAGCATGTCTGTGCTTCCCAGTGTTTAGCTTCTGTGTTTCTGCTTAATGGTTAATGGGTTTTGCGGGTTTCAGGCACTGTGTGCCAACTACTGAATGTATTGCTATGTGTATTCAGGTTCTCTGCTTTTGTCATGCCTAGTGCAGACCCACCCACAAAATAGCTTAAGTGTCAGCTACTATGGGATATTATGTGGGCCTGCATGGTGTGGAATATTGTTGGGGATGTACTGTATGTGAAGTGAAGAGAAGTTGTGGAACATTACGCCTTTTGGGAAAAAAACTGTGTGCATTTCAATTCACCTTTCTATGCATTTTGAAATGAAAAAAATCTAAAGTTATATAGGTTAGCTTACCTTATTAACACATCATTCAAATGTTATGCCTATTGGGAAAAAGTTAAGCATTAACCCCCCAAAAAATACTAAATGTACTTTCTTAGAATAATAAAAAACACAATGGCAAATATGTTTTTCTTTATGGAATTGTCTGTACCAGTTGGAGACGTTCTGATAGAGTCTGTTAGCGGAGATATGACAGTTGATGTGTTATTTATTTCTGTCACAGTAGGGAGGATCCTTTGCCTATGTTCCCCTAGTCCTTCTGCATATTAGCGGTAAGGTCAGCTAATGGACTTAGTCTCTCTACCAGGAAATGGAGCCAATGCACTTCGTTTACGGTCTGTTTTGCACCAATTATTCTAACGCCACACAGAAGTTATTTCAAATGGTGTTTCTCTCCTTTGAAAGTTTATTGCTGCTGATTCGCATTTTCTATAAATAAAAATGACTGCTTCATTAGCCCAGCAGTGGGCTATCGTAAATTAGCGCCAAAATTAGCCTGATTAAAAAACTGCTGTTGATCCTCCTCATAAGTCACCTACGTTTCACACCTGCATGTTTCATGAGTTTCTTGATGAGAGTATTTAGCAAACTCAATTAGAGCGTAATCGTTGAGCTGAGCAGCACACAAGTATCCTACAAATGTCAGGCTTGCCCTGACCATGTGAAGTGAGTGCCACTCAGAGCCGTACTGGCGAGATATTGAGCGATCGCCTTCTGGCCCGCTCGGATATCGCTCCACGCTCCAGTGAAATAGGGCCCTCACCGCTTCTCACTCCGCTTCCACTCCACTTCACTCACTTACTGTGGCCGAGATAACAGGGTCTTCATGGCGGCGAGAAGATATTTTGATTAGGTGGTGCTGACAATGGCTGACCGTGGGACGGTACGAACGGACGTCACGTGCCCATTGGCAGTAGCGATATGTGTCTTACCGAGGGGCAGCAGAAGAGCTCCCCCGCGTAGGAAGTGGTCAAACCATGTACGTGGACTTAGCGATTTCATCTGGGTGTGCTGACGCTACAATGGGGGGCTGCAGCCCCTCTGTTTCCCGTGGCCATGGGGCTCTTGATACTTTTTGCCAGACCACGTAAGCAGAGCTGGCCAAGAAGAGCAAATATCTTATACCCTGTGAGGTTTTTAAACAGTAGTTAGAGACACAGACAGCCATGCAAGTATCTGACCAGTGGCTGAGCCTCACCACTGACTATGCATTAGGATTTGTTCAGGATAGACAAACTTTGCTGGCTACAAGCCTCAGTAGCTGTGTAATATTAAGCCTAAAATAAAACTATACACAGTTGTATTGCAATCATTTCTGGTGGATCTTTGAAGTACGCATCCGTACGCATCTGTGCATGCTTTCTGGGGTAATATAGATCACAACCACTTGCGTAGTAAAAGAGGAGGGGTTTCCACGATTCTCTCGTCTTTTCACTTAACGAAAAAAACGGTTATAGTCACCTATATTGATAGTTATTGCATCAATGTCATTCACAAATGAAATCAAAACGAACATTGTTGCACCATGAAATGAATTAGCTTTGGCAGCGTAAAGTTAATCATCAGTGTCACTAGCAGTCGCTCAATTCTTATGACTGTTCCACGTAGTAAGTAGATACTATTAGGCCTATTACTGGCTAATAAATGCCATACAGTTCATAGATGATATTTGTGGTGGAAGTAAACTTATTAAGAAATGTTTAGTCAGCTTAACAAAATGCTTAATGTTGTCTAGCTAAATATTCAAACTTGGCCTGGTGTAAATGCATGACAAAATGATCTAATGACAAGACACACATTTCCAGTGAGGTAGTATGTCCCAATCGGTCCCAATACTGACATACTAGCTTACTATATACAAAACAGTACTTCACCATCATTCGTGAAGAACCTACTTGCAGCACGTAGTATGAAATATGCGATTTGAGAATCAGCCATTGCTTTCAATTACATAGTATTTACATAGTAGTTCACATAGTGTACCGGTTGCCTATTTAACTCTCCTTGTTTTCTGTAGAAACTAACCAGCCATGGATTGATTCTAAAGAAACAAAACCACCATGATTTGATAAATTGGTTTAACAATAGAGAAGTATACCGAATCATTGCACACGTAGAGCTTAGTAGTGTAGTAGGTAAAGACACAGCTACATAGAAGACCCCAGTTCGAATCCACTGGGGCAAAAGCATTAATCCCTTCTAATTGTGAGCCGGCTGAACTAGGCTTGCCTCATTCCTTTTCTTGTTTTTGCACACAGGCCCATCACAATATAGTAACACCATTGGCGTTGACTCAAGACGTGTTTATTTTCTTAAAAACACAGAAGACCATAATCGCATCAGGATAGCATGCCCAAGACTTTTTTACGCATGGAACGGTTTTCAAGCACACGTGATCACGGTCACGAGAAAATGTTTTGATCAGCCGGTGCTGACAAGGGCCGAGGTGGAACTAGAATCCACAGTCGTAGCCTGCCCGTCGGTAATATTGACACACATCACACTAATGATCAGACAGATGAACAGCGGGCACGCATCGGTAGGAAAGTAAAAGAGGATTTCGGAAGCTCATCAGGGGGTACTGAGACTACAAGAGGAAGGCCCGGAACACCCCCTACACTTTTCATTCCCACGGCTCTGCACCAATCTCCCTGGATCACTTTAAAAGCAACGCACAATGACAGTTAATGCTTGTTGCTTTTACATTGCTGAAAACCTCCTTTGGTCTAAATATTTTCAGAATTCTGGTATTCAAGTATCTGTTGTGGATAAGTGAGCATTTTCAAGTAAATGTACTGCAGGCGCTTTGAACTACTACTTGAAAACATGCAACATTTATGTAATTTTACCTAGCAAGCTAACAAATTCATAACTGAACTGACTACTAGGGTACACACAGACTCATTTTGATAGCTCTGGAAGTGAAACTAAATAAAAGAGGTAAGGATATGGAGTGGAGTGTGTGTGATCCAGGTGTATGTGTACATGAGGGTCCTTTTTAGGAGTTATTTTACAGGAAAATATGCTAAAACAAATTGTTATCTCGACCATGGGGCAGTTAGGGTGAAATTGTGAAGCGTTGCTCAGAGTTACTCACCTTGTTGGCTCAAGGAATAAAACCAGCAACCTTTCGTGGCCAAACTCTCTTCACCGTTGGACTATCCCACAAAACCAAAAGGTTTTGGGCATAGTGTTAGTATTGGGATTAAGTTCAGGTTTAGGCGTCACAGTTTAGGGCTAAGTGTTAAGGCTTGCTTACATTTATGTATAAAGGTTAGGCTATTGAGCTGACGGTTAAGGGATAAGGAACATATATTGCTTGATTTCAGCTCCCCATAGGGCCTGAAAAACAAACATGTGTGTGTAATAGGAATAAACATAGGGGTGTGGGAGGTAAAGTGTTTAAGAACCCTGTGTGTCTAACTTTATATGAACATTGGCCATCTGTCAAAGTGCATTCCATAATATGATTGGAATGGCAAACTTGGTTTCTACTATATAGTATCACTGTTGTTTCCAAGCCCCTATAGCGTAATTTACACTAAAAGGTCATTAGCCCCAGTTTAAAGTCATTAGCCCCCTTTCAACTTCTGGTCATCAGTATGACTGTGGCGTACATAGATTGTTAGTGACCATGGCAACGACACGACAGAGTGGCAGAGGTTCAACCCATGAATAAGACTAAAGTACCGGCTCTATGGATACAAAGAGAGTTAAACAGAGTACAACAACAGATGTGCCAAATCTGGGTAAATGTGAAATATCATAGGGTACAGTTATTTGACCTGGCCTTAGTTGCTTACACATGTTCTTATTGACTAGTCTCAATCTTTTGACCTGAGAACAACAAGAAAAACGTTTGCTAAATAAGGTGATATAAAAATCATTCTAGGAAGTTAGATATTACAAGGAATTCAGCAACAGGTTGTCAATTGTATACTTCCTACAACGATTTAGGTTTTTATTAGTATGCCCATTAGCTACTTCCAGTTAATGGGCATACTAGCAGCAGCTAATCATCAAACATGAGCTAAAAGAGAGCAGGCGGGTATAGTAGAAGACGTTACATACTGAACTACACACATTTTTTGTCACTCTCAATTCAATGTTCTACTCAGATCTTAGACACAAAACACATAAGGCAGTCCATAATAAAGGACATTAACTTATAAGAATACTACAATGCCACAGTTAATACACAATTCCGCATTAATACAACAACTGCTTTATTGTAACATCTGTTTTGTATGAGCAGGCCCTGAAATCCTAATTTCCCATGACCCTATTGCATTTGCCGTCACCACTATGCTTACTTACATCTCTTCGTCCTCAGCCTTCTGCTGTACTCCCTGTTCACCCGCGCCTGTGTGGCTCTTCATATCACCAATTCCATCATCAAGTTACTGATGACTTCACGGTCGTAGGCCTGATAACTAACAGCAATGAATCAGTCTACAGGGAAGAGGTACTCAAACTGTCATTGTGGTGCCAGGACAACAACCTCTCCCTCACCGTCAACAAAACAAAGTAGATGATTGTTGACTTTAGAAAGCAGAGGAGGAAACACGCCTCAATCCACATCAGTGAGGCTGCAATACAGTCAGTAGTTTCAACTGCCTCTGCATCCACATAGCTGAGGACTTGTCATGGAGTATAAATGCCAGCAATGTTGTCAAGCCACAGTTTTTGCTATGAACAATACTTTTACTATTTATCCTAAAATTTTAAAAATAGTATTACTTTAATTTTACTGTAAATAAAAATCAGTAAATAAAAGTCAGTAAGATAGTGGAATTTGAATTGGATTCTTGATTTTAATAAAACATCATATGGTTAAAAATTTGAAAAATATTATTTACAACTAAATAGATATCTTATAATAATTGTGAGTTGTAACAAAAAAAATCGTTTTCATCATTGTGAATCCAGAACTGTGGAAACTCCTGGCTACTGCAGCCATCGTGTCACATTGAAGAGCTCATGGAAACAACAGCTACCATCATCTTTTTCTAGTTTATGCACCATTGTAAGTTAATAACTTTTGTCAACCATGAAAGACATTTTCATTGACTGGAGTTTTATATTTTATAAAAATAAAACACATTCCAGAACGACACACAAAATAATACCTGTGACTGGTCAGCGCCCATCTATCATTGTTGGGGATTGGCACAAAGCTGTTCAAAGCCAAATAAACTTAAATTAAAAGGATATGGAAAGTGCTGCATCACTTGGTGGCTAAGCTCAATCCCATCAAAAAAAGTTGACAAACAGGTAAGTAAACCCAGTAAGGATTAATTGGAGTTTCCAGTGTGTTTCCCAATTATAAAGTATCTTATCAATTTATTTGCTTCCCAACCCCATGCTCTTTTAAGGGAGTTAAGAATGTAGCATAAGCCTCACAGATAGCTTGAAATGTTACCGATGGGGCTATCCAAAAGTTATTTTGTACAGCTCTAGTGGTTTTAACATTGTCAAGGTGAACTGTTACATGTCTTGCGAAGCAGAGAACTATCAGTGGATGAAGCTAAATCTATTTTAATTGCAATATTACATTTATTTTACAATAAAAAAAATAAGGATATCAGTAAATGAAGTGTGAATTGTATATGAAGGGAAATGACTTATTAGGGTTAAATGGACAGTTTGATGACAAATGATTTAAGTTCAAGTCAACCAAAAAGTAAACATCCATCTTTATATCACATTGGAAAAATCAATCGTTTCACACATTGTATTATACAGATACTGGCTATTAGCACTTTGTACTAGTTACAAGGGCCCCAAAAAACAGAATTTATAAGAGGCAGGAACACCCCGCTCATATTAATTTCCGTCATTTCTATAGATGCTAAATCTCTTTTCTGCTGCTGCATTATCAAAGGAGTAATCTATGCAAGTCTCCTAGATTGGCAATATAGCACCAATCTTATAAGTTGTTAGAAATGTTTGTTCATTATGGACATTTTGCCCTTTTCTTAGAAGCTTAGAGAAATAAAAAAATAACACTAACATTTTCTATCCAGTCAGTCAGAAATTGGGGCATCAGCTTGGATTGATATGGCATTTTGCCCCTTCCAAGCATTTGGGTGGGAGGGGCAAATAAAAACCTGTTGCGGATGTAAGCAACGCTCCCTTGCTCTCAGGCTTACTTCATTGCTGCGATCTGTCATTGCTGCCTTTTGCACACAGATTTGCAGCAGTCCACATAGAGAAAGATGTTTGTACATAAGTTCTTGGCACTTTTCATTGTCAGTCACTCAGGACAGGGATAGATTTTCAATTCTGTGGGCTTGCTCCAATTCAATATCACCATGATTAAGAAGTCTGTGGATTTCAATTGAAGCAAAATAACACAACATCTTTCAAAGCAGGAAATTATGCAGGAAGACAATGTTAATCTGGAAAACCTCAAACTGGGCTAAGAGCATTATAAAAATGTTTTGCCTCAACATTTTTCAAAAGAACCTCTGAACAAAAAAGTTAAAATTAAAGGAACACGTATTTATCACAATATAACACCAAGTCAGTGTAGGATCTGAGCATTAACAACTACAATATGAATGTATGGTTCATTAGAAGTGATTGTGCCTAGATGTTTAGAATAACAGAAAGTTAAGATTCGGCCTGTTGGGCTCTGGTAACAACAGGAATGTATGCATAGACCATTTGGTGTGGGGGTTAGGGTCTTGGCTTTGCTAGGTAAACACCCCCCCCAGTGTATTTAACAGCTTGAACGCCACATTCCAGTTGAGAGAGAAGAGATAGACAAAGAGAGTAGGTAAGAGTTTGAGCCTGTAACATCATGTGCTAATAGACTGCAATAAACAATTGAATTACTCTCTCCCTTGACAACCGAGTACGCGAGTTATTATTACTACCACTATACGACATGGCTGATTTCTAACATCAGTTAAACTTCAGGGATCTCAATCTGTCCAGTTAGGAAGAATAAGCGATTGTGAATCAATGTGAGCTGTTCTGGTACAAATGAAAGTTAGAACAGCTGCACAGGAGAGGCAACAGCAAGACAACCCCAAAAAAGAAATGGTTTTGCAGGTGGTGGCCACAGACAATTGCTCTCTCCTTATCCTTCCTGACACAATCTTCTCAAGATTTGCGTTTTGCTAGTGTCCTTGTCACAGCCCATTCAGATGCACAGTTAGTCCAGCTCCTCCACAATGGCACATCCATACATGCCGCTGCAAGAAGGTTTGCTGTGTCTCCCAGTAAAATCACACAAGCATGGAGGACATACCAGGAGAATGGGCTGTAACAAGACGAGAACTGGACAGGATGGAGGGGAATCAACCCTGCAGCAGGACTGGTATCTGCTCCTTTGTGCGATGGAGGAATAGGAGCACTGCCAGAGCCCTACAAAACAACCTCCAGTGGCTGCTTGTGTGCATGTTTCTGACCAAACTGTCAGAAACATTGTGGGATTGTGGGACCTGTGCTCACAGCCCAGCACTGGACAGCTCGATTGGCATTCATCAGAGAACACCGGAATAGGCAGGTTCGTCATTGGCGCTCCGTTCACAGATGAGAGCAGACAGATGAGAGTGACAGAACTGAAAGAGTCTGGGGATGCCGTGGTGAACATTATTCTGCCTGCAACATCATCCAGCATTACTGGTTTGGCTGTGGGTCAGTGATGGTCTGGGGAGGCGTATCCTTGGAGGGTCACACAGGCCTCCGCGTGCTTGCCAACAGTACCCTGACTGCTGTTAGGTCCCGGGATGAAATCCTCAGACCCATTGTCAGACCTTACGCTGGTGCACTGGGTCTCTCCTCTGGGACGTTATATTTTGGTGCCTCCGACAACACCAAGTAGCACCACAGACTGCCCAGGAGCTCACTGATGCCCTGATCCAGGTCTGGGTGGAGATCCCCCTGGACACCATCTGCCGTCTCATCAGGAGCATGCCCAGACCTAGTCGGGAGTTCATACAGGCACATTGGACTAGATACACTACTGAGTCACATTATGAGTTGCCGTGATGAAATGCACGCTTGTTGGAACAGCCTGTGATTTGAATAGTATACTTAGATTTTCGGTGTGTGTTTGAAACCAGACCTCAATCAGTTGGTGATTTTGGTCTGCAAAGGCCGTTGTAATTTAGTTCACAACGAAATACACAAATGTACAGATCTTTAATATATTTTGTTGATTAAGACCCGATGTGTGATTTGAGTGTTCCATAAACATTTTAGAGCTGTGTGTATTATGTCATCTCTTCTAGTGGTCTATAAAGTGGTCATGCAGGAGTTGAGAGCTGGTACAACTTGGTAAAAGAGTGCCTCTCCAGAGCATCCAGTCCGTGAGACCCTCTCCCCTCCCCAAATGATTTGCGAGCAAGTAAAAGTGGCATGTTTGTTACAAAACATTTCACAATGTTTTTCCTTTTCTTAGAAAGCTTTTGTTTTGGCTGCCAAAGCAATTCTTTTATTATTTCCCTTTCATTTCAGGCAATTACATTTTTGATTGATTATTAGGGAATTACAGTTTCTTCCAAAACTGTTGCTCAAAGCTGCATGCATAGAGGATGTTTAAGCACCATAACGGACAAAGCTACAGTAACCGCTGAGAATACAGAAATTACCTTTGTCCGTAACACAGCATTCCATGCCACTTTATAAGAACTGTATTGTTGAATATTTAATTGCATTTCAATGGTGGAATACAGCAACAGTGGATATAAAAAGTCTACACATCCCGGTTAAAATGCATTTTTTTTGTGATCTAAAAGAATGAGACGACCTATAATGTGAACAATTCCATTGAAAAACAAACTGAAATCTTCGAGAGGGAAAATGAAAAATAAAAACCTTATAAAAACCTGGTTGCACAAGTGTGCACACCCTCTAATACCTGGGGATGTGGCTGTGTTCAGAATTAACCAATCACATTGAAACTTAGAAGTAATTACACACCTGTAATCTTTTACACTCTGATGAATCACAAATAAATTCAGCTCTTCTGGATTTTGCTGACATTTTCTTAGTTGCATCTCAGAACAAACGCCATGGTCCACAGAGTTTCCATAGAATCAGAGGGATTTCATAGTTGAAAGATATCAGTCAGGAGAAGGGTATAAAACAATTTCCAAAGCATTAAATACACCATGGAACACCGTGAAAACAGTCATCATCAAGTGGTGAAAACCACAACAGACATTACCATGAACTGGACGTCCCTCCAAAATGTATGAAAAGATGAGAAGAAAACTGGTCAGGGTGACTTCCAAAAGACCTACAGTAACATTAAAGGAGCAGCAAGAATGTCTGGCAAGTACGGGCTGTGTGCTACATGTGGCAACATTCTCCTGTATTCTTCATATGAATGGGCTATAGGGTAGGGTGGCAAGACGGAAGCCTTTTCTGATAGGGAAAAACCTCCAAGCCCAGCTGAAGTTTACAAAAACAAACATCAAGTCTCCCAAATGCACATGGGAATACGTGTTATGGTCTGAAACCAAGGTTGAACTTTTTGGCCATAATTCCAAAAAGTATGTTTGGCACAAAAACAACACTGCACACCATATACACAGTGAAGCATGGTGGTGTGGCAGCATCACGATTTGGGGATGTTTTTCTTCAGCTGGAACCGTGACCTTAGTCAGGGTCGGGGGAATTATGGACAGTTCCAAATACTAGGCAGTTCTGGCACAAAACCTTCAGGTGTCCGTTAGAAAGCTGAAGATAAAGAGAAAGTTCACCTTTCAGCACGACAACGACCCAGAGCACACATTCAAATCCACAAAAGCATGTCTTCACCAGGAGATGATTAAAGTTTTGGAATGGCCCAGCCAGAGCCCAGACCTGAATCCAATTGAACATCTCTGGGGTTGATCTGAAGAGGGCTGTGCACAGGAAATGTCCTCACAATCTGAAAGATTTGGAGCGCTTTTGCAAAGAAGTGCTGGCAAATATTGACATGTCAAGATGTGCCATGCTATCAGACTCTTTCCCAAAAAGACTGAGTGCTGTAATAAATTCAAAAGGTGCTTCAACAAAGTATTAGTTTAAGGGTGTGCACACTTATGCAACCAGGTTATTGTGAGTTATAAAAAAAAAATCCCCCTCAAAGATTTCTGTTTGTTTTTCAATTGAATTGTTCACATTAAATGTGGAAAAAGTTCTCACGTGATTTATCTTTGTCAAATGTTTTTAAATCACATACACCTGGGGTGTGTAGAATTTTTATATCCACGGTACCCTGGATGGGGCTGAGCATGGAGTTGGCTTTCTGGGAAATAGTTTTCATCAAGACAAAGGTTGCTGTGCATGGATCCTTCCTTGAGCCAGGAAAACTTGGAAATACCCTCTACATGGATAGCATATTGTAGGGTCCAAATGGGATATCTTTTTTTATTTGCAGCATGGCGAATAGAAGTGTTTGAGGAGGAGGGTGTTGCGTTGCACAGAATTTACTCTTTTATTCACATTTGGAAGTACATTTACATGCAAATTATTTAACTGATGCCCTTTTCCAGAGCATACCGTTGTGCTCAAACGTTTGCATACCCTTGGAGAATTGGCAGTATATGTACCATTTGAAAACATGAGTAAGCAGGAAAAACACGTCTTTCATTTCTTAGGGGATTCACATTCAACTGTTTGTCGTAATAGAATGGCACAATTATAAAACAATAGAAGGCGACAAAGAAAAAAATAAACTGACCGCTGTTCAAAAGTCTGCATACCCTTGGCATACTGTGTATTGCCCTGTTTAGCATCAATGGCAGCGTGTGGTCTTTTGTAATAGTTGTCTATGAGGCCTGACATTTTTGCAGGTGGTATAGCTGCCCATTGGTCTTGGCAAAATGCCTCCAGGTCATGCAAAGTCTTTGGTCATCTTGCACGAACCACATGTTTGAGATCTCCCCAGAGTGGATCAATGATATAATGGTCAGGAGACTGTGGTGTCCGCTCCGGTATTGGTTGTGACCATTATACTATATTTTGGTCTCGTCACTCCAAATTTGTGAGCCAGAATCTGTGAGGCATGTCAAGGTGCTGTCGGGCATATTGTAACTAGGCTTTTTAGTGGCATTTGCGCAGTAAAGTCTTCTTTCTGGCAACTCAACGTTTCTTTGTATCCCGAACAATTCTTCTGTCAGTTTTGGCTGAAATCCTTCTTGGTCTACCTGACTTTGGCTTGGTATCAAGAGATCCCAGAATTTTCCACTTCTTAATAAGTGATTGAACAGTACTAACTGGCATTTGCAAGGGTTTGGATATATTTAAGTTCCATTACCTTGTTACACAGGTCTTTCGACAGTTCTTTTCTGCTCCCCATGGCTCAGTGTCTAGCCTGCTCAGTGCATCCACATGATAGTTCACAATCTCATTGACTATTTATACACAGACACTAATTGCAATTTAAAAAACCACAGGTGTGGGAAATTCACATTTAATTGACATTTTCACCTGTGTGTCACCTAGTGTGTCTCTAACAAGTCCAAACATTCAAGGTTATGTGAACTTTTGATCAGGGCCCTTTGGGTGATTTCTGCTATCATTATGATTTAAAAAGGAGCCAAACAACTGTGCGATAAAAAATGGCTTCATATGATCACTGTCCTTAAATAGAAGACTGTTTTTTTTTTTAACTCAATGCCAAAATGTCACCCTTTCTGCCTTGTTATGCAAACTTAAGAGCACAACTGTACATTTCTGACCTGGTCCCACATGGAAATGGAACTCACAACCTCTAGCACTGCAAGTGTCATGCTCTACCAACTTGGCTACATGGAAATTACTGGGGACAAATATTCTTGGTTTTTGAAGTACTGAGTGTGCTAAGCTTATTGCCAGCAACTGTATGCTTGCATCATTATTGCCATGGTGTCAACATTGTCATCTTTTATTGCATTTAGCATATCACATAAAAGTCAGAACAGAGATGTCATATCAGTAAGAAGAGAAGAACAGTGACTCAGTAGAGCAGACCCAGCTTCATTTCACAACACAGATCAAACACTGGACAGACAAGAAATAATGACCTGAGTGAAGTATTGTCATGTATCATCTAAGCTGATACCATATCCCTTTTCTGAATAAGAAACCAGTCAAGCCTGGTTCAGTTAACATTGTTGCCCTGGCTGGATTCAATATGTGGCGTCCTATGTGACAACATTGTCAGTCACCACTATACTATTTAAACAGTGGTTGTTGTTGTAGCCACTGAAGGTTGTAGCCTGCACAAAAATCCTAATGCCTACTTGGGTTTGGTTTATAAGGAGAATTGAACGCTGGTCAACTGCATGGTGAGGCATGTCTCTAGCCACTACACTAGCTTGTAGGTAACACTACATTCTACGTCTTAAATTTGAAAAAGGTTACTTTAGATGGCTAGCTAATCTAAAGTAACCTTATACAGTACCTATAATGAAAACAATGACTCCAATCACTCCATGGGCTGGGTCGTTCCTTTAGAAAACAGTTACAGTTTAATAGCCAACTACTATGCTAATTTTCCTTTTAGGTGCAGTTCATCAATCTCAGTATAACATTAAACAGTTTTACTAACCAACGACAGGTATAACAGGATCGCAACACTACATTCAACATGTTAAATTAGAAAGAGATTACTGCAGATGGCTAGTTAATAGCTATACAATACCTACTGTATAATAGTACTGAAATGGTCCTTGTCGGTGCACTTCGTCCATCTCCGTAAACAGTTTTACTTTAGGCTTACTATAATGTAGCTACTGAAGCTTGTAGCCAGAAAAGTTTTAACCTATCCTGAACAAATCCTTTGTTTGTTCAGTGGCAAGGATCAATCCCTGGTTGAATGCTTAGCAGTCCACATCTCTAAACACTTACGCTATTTAACAACAGTTAGTTGTTCGATCGGGCGGGCAGGCAGGCAGACACTCAGTAAGAGAAATGTTCTCTTCTTGGCTGGCTCCGCTTACGCGGTCCGGCAAAAATACAACATTGCTTATGTGGTATGTGCTACACTGTAGACAACTTTAGCTGTTAGTTTCCCAACATTTTGTTTTCTCACCACAAAATTGGCCAGTTTCGCAGACATGGATTAAGCCTAGTCTAGGACAAAAAAATTAAGTTCAATAGAAAACTCCATTCAGCTTGTTGATTTAGTCCTAGACTAGGCTTAATCTATAACTGTTAAAACGACCCTGAGTGTTTTAACCAATATTGTTTTAGTAAAGTGGTGTGGTTTCCATTATCTGACTCTCATGTTTTGAGAAACACACATAAAATAATTCCAGTACATTTAATTGAACTGGTATTCAAATAAACTGGAAATGCAATCATTTGCATATTTGAATATTCATGTTTTGAGACAGAATTGATTTTTATTTTATTAATTTGGTTTTGAAAATTAAAATACAAAATGTGTTCACCTTAACAGACACAAATGGCATTATTCATTTTATATATATTTATTATTAAATGGGAGCAAAGACTGCTTTCAAAGACTGCCAGGTTACACATGAATAATGCCATTTGTGTGTATATATATATATATATATACTGAGTGTGCTTTGTTCGCAAAGCAGTCTTTGTTCGCATTTAATAATAAACGTGACTGATGACCAGTCTCAAAGTACCATTATCAAAGTTTATGGTGTGTTTAAACTTAATTGCTTAATTTTAAATCGAATACCTAATTTTTAACCTAACCCTAACCCAATAATAAGTTTTGCACTAAAGCTAACACTGAAGTCAAACCACACTGCATTTTCTAGAATGGGGACAAGAAAACAATTCTCATTCAACAGTTTGGGGCCATTTTGTCCCATTATTATTAAGTCAGAAACACGCGCACACGCACTAGCACACAAACACACGGACTGCCGCAGAGAAAGGGATAGATAAAGGGAGAAGAATGGAGGTGAGCTAAGCCCAGCTCCATGGACCGCGCTATCAGTTTCAGGAGACTGTAGCTGTTTATACAAAACGCGTTCTGTATAGCATACTGAACAACTTCCGAAAGCCAACAAAACCTTATTTCAGCTTGTATTCTCAGGTTTCAACTAGTGTATTTGAAAGATATTCGCCAAGTGTATAGCTATGAGGAGGGACTATCAATTAGAAAGCTTGTCACAGTGCTACACAAAACTATAACCTTCCCCTTTGAAAGTACCGTCAACACACAATGCTTTGAAATACAATTCCGATTTCGCAAACGACTGTAGCCTACGAAAGGTTATATTATAGTCTAATGAATCAGCCGAAGGACTCGTTATTTTGGATGGAGCAGCATGTGAACTTTATCTTCATGTAAGCAGGAGAGAAAGCATACATATGTTCAATGCACTGGAATAACGCGTCTTGTGACAAATACGCAAAGGTACAAGTCAGCCTATACATACTGATTTTCAGTCAGTAGCCTGAATTTACCACTGAAGTAGCATAACAAGAACTTTCATGCAACCTTACCTTTACCACAAGACAGGTTTCTTCTGGCGAAGAAAGAGATTTTTCAAAATGAGGATAAAGTAGGACGGCGTTCACACGTCCGGGATGCAGGGATGTCAAGCCGCTTTTGATAAAGAAACGGTTGATGTCCGAACTGTTTCCTTCAAGTGATTCTGGCTTTTGACGGCAGAAAAACGCCTCACCACAGACCCCTCCCCCCTCTAAATCACATTCTGTTCAAATATGTTTGTTCTCATGAATTGTAAGTTATTTCTACTTATCAGAACAACTTCAATATAACATCAGACTTTGGAATATGAAAGTGATTTTAGGGGTCTCATCCAGCAGACTGCAGGCCAAACGATTACCCCTAGTGTTTCCTTCTTCAAAAAGTCTGAAATCACCATGAATTCAGGAAAAACTAATAGTTTATAACAGTAAATCTGTTACATCAAAACATATAATTAAACACATGTTATTGAAGGGTTGCAAGTGCAGACACACAATTAATTATACATTATTTGCAATTATTATTATTTGGAATAATACCCCCATACTGTTTAATGCTGGGATGTTGAATTTTGACACTAACATAGCAATCACCCTACTTGTGTTTAGAAAAATGCTGAGATTTCTAGATATTTAACTACTCTGAAATTCATTCAGCCATGAAATCAAGGCCTGACAAAATAAAAACATTAGAGTATTAAAAATATTTAGGCTATACATTGTTTGACAAACAGTTGATATAAGGAAATCATTCAACTGAAATAAGTTAATAGCCCAAATATAAGGATTTCACATGACTGGGTATTCAAACTTGCTATGTACACTGAACACAATTATAAATGCTACACTTTCGTTTTTACCCCTATTCATCATGAGGTGAACTCAAAGATCTAAGTCTTTCTCTATGTACACAAAAGGCCTATTTCTCACAAATATTGTTCACAAATCTGTCTAAATCTGTGTAAGTGCGCACTTTACCCAGATAATCCATCCACCTCACAAGTTTGGCATATCAAGATGCTAATCAGACAGCATGAGTATTGCACAGGTGTGCCTTAGGCTGGCCACAATAAAAGGCCACTCGAAAATGTGCAGTTCCATCACACAGCACAATGCCACAGATGTCACAAGTTTTGAGAGAGCGTACAATTGGCATGCTGACCGCAGGAATATCCACCAGAGATGTTGCCAGTGAATTGAATATTCATATCTCTACCTTAAGCCGTCTTCAAAGGCATTTCACAGAATTTGCTAGTACATCCAACCGGCCTCACCAACGCAGACCACGTGTAACAACACCAGCCCAGGACCTCCACATCCAGCATATTCAACTCCAGGATCATCTGAGACCAGCCACCCCAACAGCTGCTGCAACAATCGGTTTGCATAACCAAAGAATTTCAGCACAAACTGTCAGGAACCATCTCAGGGAAGCTTATCTGCATGCTTGTTGTCCTCATTGGGATCTTGACCTGACTGCAGTTCGTTATTGTAACCAACTTGAATGGGCAAATGCTCACATTCAATGGTGTCTGGCACTTTGGAGAGGTGTTTTCTTCAAGGATGAATCCCGGTTTTCACTGTACAGGGCAGATGGCAGACAGCGTGTATGGCTTTGTGTGGGTGAGCGGTTTGCTGATGTCAACGTTGTGGATTGAGTGGCATATGGTGGCGGTGGGATTATGGTATGGGCAGGCATGTGTTATGGGCAACGAACACAGGTGCATTTTATTGATGGCATTTGACAGAGATACCGAGACGGGATCCTGAGGCCCATTGTTGTGCTATTCATCCATGACCATCACCTCATGTTGATGCATGATAATGCACGGCCCCATGTTGCAAGGATATGTACACAATTCCTGGAAGCTGAAAACATCCCACTTCCTGCATACCTATGGCACATCTGTGCAATACTGATGCTGTCTGATCAGCATCTTGATATGCCACACCTGTGAGGTGGATGGATTATCTTGGCAAAGGTGCAAAGAAGTGCTCACTAACACCAATTTAGACAGATTTGTGAACAACATTTGAGAGAAATAGGCTTTTTGTGTACATAGAGAAAGTCTTAGATCTTTGCGTTCAGGTCATGATGAATGGCAGCAAAAACAAAAGTGTTGCATTTATAATTTTGTTCAGTGTAAGTAGAGGCATGGACCAGAAAACCAGAGTGTCTTGAATAAAAACTGCCTTGATAGAACTCATAGTGTACTTCTCTTGTTAGGAACTTCCTATGACATCACCCATTAGTGGACTGTATGCACAATTCACTTGAAATGTAAATGCTTATAAATGCTAAATGGAGACCATCAGAGATAGAAATGTATTAGTTTGTAAGATGGGGAACTTGAGATAGAGAACAGGCCCCCAACCTACTCTCAGACAGGCACTGGTCTGTACTAGTGGTTTGTTTAGTTCCTGTGGTAATTATTAGAAATGTGATGACAAGTGTAATAGGATTAGACGATTATACCCAGTTTATATACTCAGCTGTGACTACTTTCAACTGTCTGTCCATACCTGTGAAGGCTGTGACTTCTTTCAACTGTCTGTCCATACTTGTGAAGGTTGTGACTACTTTCAACTGTCTGTCCATACTTGTGAAGGTTGTGACTACTTTCAACTGTCTGTCCATACTTGTGAAGGTTGTGACTACTTTCAACTGTCTGTCCATACTTGTGAAGGCTGTGACTACTTTCAACTGTCTGTCCATACTTGTGAAGGTTGTGACTACTTTCAACTGTCTGTCCATACTTGTGAAGGCTGTGACTACTTTCAACTGTCTGTCTCTGTATGTCTGAAGGTGCAGACCTAGCTGGGTCATTCATTTGTTTGACTGTTGAGTTTTCTTTATCAAAATCAGCCTTTGTAGCATGTCATTTTAATAATTGATTGGCTGAGCACAAGTTTATCTTTTAGCGTTTTTCTACGGCGAGGCGTCGCTGGAGCCATGTGTTTAAGGTACAAATCAAATGTGTTAAAGGTATAAATCAAATGTGTTAGCTGCAAAGAGCAGTTTGTATCATTTGTCGTAAAACGTTAGGTAACTTTATTATTTACAAGCTATTCCTGATGTACAGTATGGAATTAGGTTTTCCACCAAGCAATGTATACAAACATGAACATGCTAGTGTGCTATCATATTTTGAGTTTTGGAAAACGTACAATAACTTGGTTATGAAAATGTTATCTTTGCTTGTATGCCTCATTTCCCTTGTGTGCCAGTTAACTCGCTGGGTCGAGAAATCGGATTACAACCAGAAAGATAACTAGCAGAAAGATGAAATGATCCATACCACTACAGCTGGCACTTGACCTTACAATGAAGTTATTTCAGTTCAGCACTACTTGCTAAATATGTTATTTTGTTGATGTATTTTACCAGGCTATTATTAAAATGTTTGTTTATTATGTTATAGTAATTTTATACTTTTATTTTTTCAGCCCTGACTGCACATATCCTTTCTGGTAGTCATTTGTGCCCCAATTCACATACTTTACACCCCTTCTAGAACTTGTGAGCCATGGACCCTTTTTAGTTGTTAATTTGTTTTGCCCTAACACAAATCCCAAATTGCTGGCCCTCAACCTCCCACTCTGCATGATGTACAATAAGGGGTTGGTGCGCTGTACCATTGTTGCTAGCCATAGCCTCCTGCTGTTCTAAAGACATCACCATGCCAGCCAAGTAGAGGAATTTATGTGATACTCATACTTTTTGTCTGTCGTGCTGGGAAAGTGGGTTCAATGGCAGCTGTTAGTGAAATATTCTTAAATAATGACTTGTTGTGGTTGCAATATCTTGTGTTTGGTAAAAGTTATTTTGTTGTTGAGAAGTAGACAAAGATATGTAACGCTCAAGCTTTTGGCCGGTCTCATTTGTAAAGTGGTCCCAATTGCAGATATTTGTAAACATTGGTGTGACATTTTGTTCATTTAATTTCTTAAATCACTTGCTCTGAACAATAACTCATTGTTATTTGTACAGATTACAATAGCTGGCAATTTGAGGATGCTCACAGTCTCTTAGTTTTCTCTTAAGTAGTTCGGGAAGAGTTTAAAACTTGTTTGCGACAACTGTGACTTAAAAATGTATCAGAATGTTGGAATCGAAACTTTAGAGTTCTGAAGATATTCCATTCAAGTCAATGAAGTTCTAAAAGATATAAAAAGTTGTATAACACCAACTTCTTCCAGATGTATAAGTTAGAACACAGTATCTAACTTAAATGGTGTAGGAGGAGTAGGGCTCTAAAGAATAATAATAAGAACTATGTTGAAAAACTAACTTGGGGCTTTTGCTGCACAAGCCCCGTAATGACACAAGCTCTGTGTACACATACATATATGCCCATAAAGTTTTGCAAACTGTCTCAGCGCAGTTTGGGGTTGATGTCGTCAGATGGGGTTGTCTTGCACCCTTGTGCTCTAGTGACTTTTTGTGGTAGGTTGGCATTCTCCAAGTGTATAGTTGCTTGCAAGTTATTTCAGCAAGCAGTGTGATAATAAGTAGAACAGTTTAGAAAAATGCACTTTGGAGGACACGTCATGATCATCGCCTCTGAGTTTGTCAGGTGTTTCTGTGTTTTGTCTAGTGCGATGTGGTAAAGCCATAAGCGCATATTGCATTTCTGCAAAAAAGGAGGGATTAAAAACAGAGAGAAATGTTGCCAATATTAAGGCTTTCCTATTCAGATAAAAGTGCTTTTAAAAAAATATATATATATTTTGTGTCTTGTATAGGTGGTTTAGCTTTTTCCCACCATGGCTATTGACACATGCTGCACTAGTGTGTTGCACATATGCATCTTCAAACTAGTCTTTTTCTAAAGTGCTTGTTATACTTTGTTGTTTGAAAAAGGTCATACTCTTCAACATCTCAAATGACAACAGTTAGATGAATGCTGTTGCTGACCTAAATGGAGAGGCTTTATCAGTGTGCTGTCAACAGCCACTACTCTCTACTGGTAGGGCAGCACCCAACTATATTACGGAAAAACAAAATGAGCTGGTTTCTGGTTCACAAAATATACTGGTCATTTGACAATTACACAATGACATTTAATTTGCTCTTTTAACATCACAATGAACAGCTCCCAATAATAATCTATATATATGAATATTAACTAGTGACACATTTGGACAATGGGATTGGCTTTGCAGGAGAGATGGAAACCCACTTAGGTTAAAATGTTATCTCTCGAAATATGGCATTCTAAAAATTTTCTTTGTCTTTGGGGCTGGAGTGGCCTAGGTTGTGTGGGGCTGATGTTGGTCATCTAGCCATTGTTTGGCCTTTTGGGGATTGGTGACAGTTTTTGACAGATACAGGCAACTCCATGCTGGGCTTCTGTGTTGGAGGTCAAGAAATCTGTTAAAACCTTCTTGGTAAAAATAAAACCTCTAGACTGATGACTATACAAAACTATTATCTTCCTCTTTCCTGCAATTGTACAATAACAAGCAATAGGTTAGCGTCTGATTTCAGCCCAAGGTCCTTTGCCAACAAGGTACTGGGAAAATACAGTGAAGTCATTAATGGATAATAACTCTGGGGACATTCATGTAAAGAGAAGTCCCCTTGAAGGTATCTCTTGTGCTGTCCTGTTAGCATATCAATACTTCCAGATCCCTAGTGAAAACCCACTGACCAGAATAGAAAGGATGTGGCAAGGGTAGATCTCAGTTTCATCATCAGAGAGAATATACCGGGGCATCCAGGAATATAAAGTACACCCCAGTTATCAGTAGCGTTTACATAATTAAGGTATTCATTTCAAGTAATTACTGCAAAAATCCAGAGGGACCCAAAGTGTTACATTATGAACTTCCTGATATTGAACAACCTGGCAAGGGTTTGAATAGCAATGTAATGTTAGATGGTTCCAATAGTTTGTAAGAACGTTAACTCAACCAGGCCAGTGTGTCCTCATTGTGGTTCTTCAACCATGTCAACTGTTTTACCCCGAAATGTACTGGATGTACAATTTAAAATCTCAATAATGTGGGCTTCAACGAAGGCAAAATATGAAAATATGAAAGGTACCAGAATTGCTCCTGACCCCCGATGAGAATTCAAACCCAGCTTTTTATTTGACTGACAATTGACCACCCTACACTCATTTGTTATTAAACTATATATAACTCAGAAGACTTATATGTTAAAATGTCTGAACTACAGTATATCCTTTTGCTGTTACAGTAGATTGTCCTGAATTGCATGTGGCCTTGTGTTAAAAGGTAACTTTCCACCCAATATCAGCCAATTTCATCTTTTGCCCCACTCCTATGTGCAGTACTAGTCTAGTCTGGACACACCTACCCATTCACTAACCCTACAAAGATACCTTTGGCCGCGATTTCATCCTCAAGTCGTCTTGAGTATAAAGCTGAAAGCTTGGCATATCTGCATTTGGGGAGTTTTTGTTCTTCATTGTTCTCTGCAGGTCCTCAAGCTCTTGTCAGGTTGAAAAGGGAACATTGCTGCACAGCCATTCTCAGGTCTTTCTGGTGTTAGAACTCAGACGTTTTGTATAGTGGTTAAAATAATGAATCACGTACCCGGTTGACAAGGGAGAGAGTAATTGCTCATTGCAGCATTTGATAGTCTTGTTCATGAGGTTACGGAACTGGTCTTCCTTACACAACCTCAGTCCCATCTCACTAAATCTCATTTCCATGAAATGTTGGTTACAAGCTGATATATACATTGAAGGGCGTGTTTACCTAGCAAAGATCCGGTTTCCAAGACAGTAACCCCCATGCCAAATGGTCAATGTAATCATTCCTGTGGTTATCAGAGTGCAACCTACAGAGAATCTAAACAGAGAGGTTTCTGTTGTTCTCATTATCCTGGCACATTTACTTCCAATCAAACATACATTCATATTGTAATTGTTAACGCTCAAATTCCACACCAGTGATGTTCATTAAGGTTCCAGTCTGGGCTATAGCTGGGACCCTCAAGTACAGACGTACAGAAACTTGTCTCAAAACCACTCCTGAGCTGTCTTGGCTGTGTGTTTAGGGTCGTCCCAGCCGCACTTCATAAACATTATATTTCCTGACCCTCATCACTTTAGCCTACTTTGGTGTTGTTATCGGCAATCAATGGCAGGATCTTTGGGGAAACTGTGCAAGTCCAAGGATGCTTTTGAAACCCGGAAAAGCACACAAAAATACATTAGAACATAACTTAGCAGAAGTAAATCATTTGCTTGCCACCCTAACAGGTGCCTTGAGTACCTCCCAGCACATCTAGAGGGGAATTGGAATCCCTGTCTTGAGGAAAATCTACATCAGGGCTGCCCAACCCTGTTCCTGGAGATCTATCCTGTAGGTTTTCTCTCCAACTCTAATTTATCACACCTGTTTCTAATAATTACTGTTGCAGTAGATGAATGCTGTCCTACTATCATCTGTAAAATGTTTTAGCCCACTCAGTCGGAATGATTCATACACAGAGGATAAATTAAGTAATACCTTATCCATACTACCTTTTTATAGTCAAGGCCTTGAGTAAAAAAATGATAATGCATGTTTTCTTCCAATACAGATTCCTTTCTCGCTGACCTGATTTCCTTTTGGATCCATTCGATCTACACATTTTCAGCTCATGTTGGTGCAGTGTATTTAATAGAAATGCCTCCGTTGTCTATGACTGAAACGCAGTAATGTACACAGTTATGCGATTTCTTATAATCAATTATATTTTTTATTTTTGTTGTGTTGGGTTGCATCAAGGTAAACATTCCGTCAAGGTTTTCGTGTTTTTTTCACATCAATGCAATTCCATTGCTTCACAATGACTAAGACGGTAAACATTTAAAAGGTTGCCATCATACAAAGTTGGTTTCCAGACACACATCCACTACTGAGAGATTTAAAACGTGCACTCAGTAATGATATAAATCGTGTTCCTGAAAGGGCAATCTCTTACTAACTTGCTGTAGAGAATAACCTTAATTTCTCCTGTGATTATGTGGGGCTTTCCACACATTCACAACTCACACATTTTGTTGCCATCCTGCATGTCTCTATCATGACTGGTTCCACTCACTGGCAACATGACCTTAATCAAACTTAGCCGATGACATGGTGGTGATTAGAATAAACATATAACCTGTTAGAAAGGGAATTTTGCATTGCATCATTATTTGAGCCAACCTTTAGGGGTAAGTGGTTGCATGCAATTAAAACACAAACCCTGTAGCAACTACTAAGCTGATTTTTCTTTCCTGAATCAGATAAAAAACTAAATTTCACTAAATGAAATTCTTACATTCCAGTGTTTACTCACAGAGCATTAGAACATACAATAATATATATTTTGTGTCAAACATCACATTCAGTGTTACAAATTAATTGTATTGCATTAATTGCATCATCAGTTGGAATCTGTATAGATTATACTATAAAAATCACTTTAAATGCAGTGGAGTAATAAAAAAATTACCGGTTGTGATGAAGAGATTCAAAACAGGCAGGCACATGTTCCATGATTCCAAGATCCATTCCCATTTCAGATGGTAGAGGTTAAAACATTACTTTGCGCCCTTTGCAGTGACCTTTCCTGTAACATTTGCTCTAACAGAAAACTGGGAAACATATCAAATCCAGTTGACAATTGAAAAAAGATGACAAATCTCCATTGGGCAATCGAGATAAAAACATTACATTCTAAAACCCGTATTTTGATGTATATTTCATGCAGTTCTATAGGGAAGCCCTAATGTAAGCCTCTGTACTTTCGGAAAATGCTGTCTTTTGCTTCATCTCGTATTGCAGCCTGCCTCAACTGTCACTCACTACTCTCTGTAAAGCAGTTTTTAAAAATACATTATTTTACATGAGAATAGCATTCAGTTGTCTATATATTACATATAATGCCAACACACAATGGTTTAAAAATGCATTCTAAAAGAGTAAAAAGCCCTACGTTTATTCAAAAATGTACTATCCATTTGAAGAGAAACAAGTTATTCATGTGTTTGACAAGATTACAGATTCCTTAAGGGACCTCATCACAATTTCAGGGGACCCCACACTTCACTGGTAGCTTAGTAACCCCTCTCTGTCTTCTTGCTTCTTCTCTCTGTGTCTCTTTGCCTTACTGCAGACTACTTTACTGCTCTCTGTAAAGCAAGGTTATATTGCACTGAGATTCAAAATAATAGTAATACATCTTTTGATTATAACCATCTTAATTAAATTAAGTCCAATATTCCTGCTGAGGTCAGGCTCAACTTAATGTAAGCTACTTTTTTAGCTACTTTCTTTATAGCTAGCCAGATAATTTGATATTCAAGCAATAAAGAACAAGAGAGGCTGTTTGGTAACTACGCAACACGTTGTGCCAGTGCCTGGATACAGCCCTTCGACACGATATATTAGCCACATACCTCAAAGTGCCGTATTGCTATTAAGCTAATCACCAGCAAAGTTAGAAAGGTGAAAACATTGTATATTGCATATTACCACACTTTCAGTCACACTGTCATGAGAAATGTAGCAATCAGATCCAAATAACCAAATTTTATTACCTGGGGTAATCGATGAAAAGGGGTTGAGCTACTGTAAGTCTGGAGTTGCAATCAATGCTGTGCAAGATGACTGGAATAAGGAAATCCTGGACATCTACTGTCCTGTAGGTTTTCTTTCCAACTACAGCTGTGACTAATTTGATCTAGCTTTTCATTCAGCTAATAAATAGAATCAGGTGTATTATATTAGGGTTGGAGTTAAACCTTACTGGATGATTGCTCTCCAGGAACAGGGTTGGACAGGCCTTGTAAAATCATCGGTTTCAGCAAATGTACAGTACACAACTGTGGCCCCAACGATGTAAGTCCATCTGTCTTTAAAATGCAAGCCTTGTAAGAAGTATCTGCTCAATGTACTTATTGATGGTCAATGTACGTATATTCCGGTAATTGTCAAGATAAGAGTAGCTGTGTATGCAATGTTTTTTCAGGATCTTTAGACCTGGGTCAAAATGTCTGGTGCTTTCCAAACCTTCTGCACATGTGCAGATCACCTTCACAAAACTAGGCAACTTCAAAAGTACACATTGCTCAAAGAGGTTGACATGAACGTCTGAATTGCAAAGATTGAGTTAATTTTGTTAGAATCCTGAATGATGTTGTAGGGATGTTTATTTTTGTAAGAAATAATGTACAGTTTCATTCACAATTGAGTACATTGGTGTTTTTGTGGTAATCAGTGATGTAGTTGTTTAAAAAGGTGGGTAAGCAATGAATTTCTCAAGATAATTTGCATTTGATGCGAATCTACAAAAAAGGAAGGCCTAGTATATGAATTTTAAAAAAATAATCTGAACTGAACATTCAAACCCATTATTAATTTCCCACATCAAAGGATTAGATACAAATTTTGGGCCTTTATTATCTGCAAAACATATTAATTAATTAACACTAGTAAACAACTAACCTCTCGAGTGGCACGGGAAGGTGTTTTGAGTAGGGGGTGCTGCCGAGTGAAAAGTAAATATTTCATAGCCGACAATAAAAATCCTGCTTCGACTGTTTGCCAAGGAAAGGTTATTGTGAGATATATATTTCTACCCTCAAAGATTTCAGTTTGTTTTTCAATTGAATTGCTCACATCATAAGTCACATTAAAAGTGGATATAGTTCAGACGTGATTTAACTTTGTCTCATTGTTTTACATCACAAAAACGTGGCATTTTAATAGGGGTGTGTAGACTTTTCATATGCACTGTATATTTGCCACAGATCCTTAATTTGGAATTGAAGTTCTCTAGTTGTTCAGTTAAAAGGCTGCCAAGTAACAATACAATTTACAATTTGCATCTGCCAGCCTTGGCTCCTAATACACTTCAACTGTGCTGTCATCTCCATTCACAAGAAGTAAACCAACATTACACTAATGTTCCCTGTTTACTGTGGCTCTGAATAATGACTAATAGAAATAAAACACTGAGTGTTACTGTTCAGTGCAAACAGACAAATCACTGAGATGCAATTTATATCCAGACCTTTCAATCAAAACCTGACCCATCTCTAATAAGTGAATTCCCAGCCTAGCTGTGTAATTTATGAGCTGCCTCGACAAATTGTTTCACAAGGGACCAGACAAGCACCTCTCAGGCAGATGAAACCTACAGAGACTGAGCATCTCACATACAGATACACGCTGATCTGCCTCTCTCTTTCACACAGAGCCGCCCTATCTCTGCCACAACCTCATGCAAATTTTACAAACTGTGTTATGAGATAATCATATTCATACCGAGTCCCTAAACGGCTATGCCAACCACGAAAGCTGCTTAACAAGGTCTAATTACTCGTATTCGTATGGATTTACTTCAGGTTTTCTAATTGTAATGACTGTTGTTGATTTCACATGATTGAGGAAGAAAGCTTGTAAACGGGTTTTGCCAGGACTTCTATTGTTGCCTGAAGCCATAGTGGTGTGTTATTATGTTCCCGAAACGTTATTTGCTCTTGGAAACCACTCGTTTCCCCTTTTAATTGCCTCTTAAGGGAGTAGAGCGTCGTACGGAAGTATTACATTGTGGTCCTTGACCCAGTTTCCTTCCTGACCCCCCAGAAGACCGCGTGACCTAGTGTCACCCTTTCAGCCAGTCCAGCCAGCAGTGGCAACATTTACCGACACAAACCATTGGGTTGAAGATGATTAATGTGTTGTTCTGTTTGTTGAAAACTGAGGGTTATACTACAAACCAAGAAATATTCACTCAAGTTATTTTTTTGCTAGCAAGCTCTTCAGTTAGCTTCACATTCTTGCTCAAGGTATTTGGATACTGCTTGTCCACCTGCAGATAAGCTTTCTGCCTGCTGCTTTTATGTTCATGTCACGTGGCTGGTCGAATGCCAAACTCCTTGAGACTACAGACACTTTAATCTTTAACAACCTTTAAATGTTTGCCAATATCTAACTGAAAGAAAAGTGATCTTGTTTATTTATCATTTGAAAACTCTAGAAAAAAACTCTAGTCAAATTTCTTTTAATAGTGAGTCTTTCCAATTACTTCGGTTGTAATCCAGTTCATACAGCAGCCATGTGGAAGAGTGGAGACGAGGACATTTTTTTACTTGTCACCAGAGATAAAGAAGTCTTACAGTAAGAGCAATATGATGTTAATCATTTTATTATCTAGATATACCTGTAGCTTGTTGGTATCAACATTTGCATACCAATTTCTGATGTTGTTGTTGATTTAATGTAAGAGACTCGTCTGAAAAATGTAAGAGCATTTAGAGTTAATGGATGTTGAATGAATTAAACATTGTTCCTGCTCTACACACAAAAACATGTTAATTTGAAAACAGGCTGCAATAAGCAGAAATGCTTTAAATGAACCTTAATCTCTCCCAGTGGTGCTTTAACACTTTACTGGAGGCACAATTGGGTTACCGTGTCAACAGTTCTGTGGCATTCATTTGAGAGGCTGAGGCGGCTTGCTTCAGGGGGAGGCTTGCCTCCCACTTCCCTTGTCTGATCCTGTGATGAAACGTGGATGGATAAAGAGAAGAGAGGTAGACATGAGCCAGAAATCCCAGCATGGCAGAGGGGAAGACCGAAGCTCATTAACAGCTGCAGCCAAGCTTTGAGTCATGGGAATAAGAGCTAACTCGCTCCATTACTGAGTAGAGGCAGATTTCAAAGGGCCATGGCCATCTGGAATTATGTTCTGTTTTAGTGTCTGAGAAGAACTCTCGGTTTTATTAGTGCATGCTTATGTAGCACATATGTTTTCGTATATGTTTTGCTGCATTAGTACCATCACCTGGATCATCCCAGTTTTTATGGGTTTGTATTCTAGGGCAAAGAAAAGGTGGTCCCTGAGAGGCCAATTGTAGTGGAGGTGGTTGGGTGAACTATACCCACGCCAACAGTTGTCCTGCCAGAAGGCTCATAGATTTTTATAGCAATGTTTTTGAGCAAATGAACGACCCTTTTTTTGATACCAAGTTGTTTATAAAGGTGAACATGAGCACATATTTTGTTGTTTTCGAAAATGCACTTGTGGTGCTTTTCTGTCTTAATATTTTCGGCGACGTTCATACGATTATTTCAGATGTGAGAATTTAAGCTAATGCCTATCTCTGGGACTGTGCAGTAAGTTCTTGAAAAAAAAGTTTGTCTCCCTAGTGCCATTTCCAGGGACTCTCGGATGAAAAATATGAGGAAAGCTATAGGTGAGACTCTGATGGTCAAGGACACGTGTATCCAGTTTTGAGATGACATTTGTTCCCCAAGGACAAATGGCTTTATATGAAAAATTGATATGGGGCAGAAAATAGACTTCCAGTCAGATATAGAGGGAATCTAACAGAGACCAGCCGAATTCCATGTTACAGCCAGCCAATTTACCTGAATCAATTATTCACTGGGCACCAGCCTGATATCAGCACAATTAAAGACCAGAGGTTAAGCTTGTTTAAGGATATATCCGCAACAAAATTAATGAGTGACATTATGATTGATGACAGCATCTTTAATGCATTTGTTTGCAAGAGGAATCCACACTGGCTGAACCATTTATTTACTTTAGGACCATCAGGAAGTTTTTTTTGTGACCTGCTACCATTTATTTACTTTAGCACAGGAAGTTTTTTTTTGTGACCTGCTTCCTATAGTTTTAGTCTTTCATTAGCACATCAATGCAGACAGTCTGCATAGGGGTACAAATATTAGTTTTTCGTAGGGTTGTCAGAGTTAAGACAGCCAGAACCAAGCCCACTGTCTTAGATGTCTACCAGACAGTACTGCCTTGATGCAATACATTCTAAAGTCAAACAAATATTACAAATTAAAGCATTGGAAATACCTCATACTGTACATAATAACAACCTTCTGCTCCCAAACTCAGGGTAACGGGATACCATATTTTATTTGAGACAGTCTACTTAAGTCACAGACCCGATACATAGAATAGTGATTTGGGTACAAGGCAAATATGCCTACATAGATAATAAAATCATGACAGCAGGTTTTACATTTCAAATAAGCCATAGTGCATTACCAGCAGTTATTTACAGTGTAAGCACTCCTCATACATTTTTTAACAGACCCTTAAGCTCCCTATGACAGACAAAGCTTACAAGCAAAGCAGGAGAATGCACAGTTGTTGTTTTTCACCTCGGTCCCAATATAAAACAAAGCAATAGCTCTGAGCAAAGTGCTGGAGAATAAATTATTAACGGGGGATCATACTCATGATGTAATATGTGAAGGTCACGACAACTGTCTCTCTGTACAGTAATATATAATTGGAAAGACGGGCAGAATTTCTGTGCACAGTATTTGGATATAATGACACTGTGACAAGTCGAGTGACTGTTGGTAAATACAGACTGAAATTACTCAAGTTTCACAACAAATGCTTGATGCCACATTCATTTTGGAGTTTCCAATAGCAACCCGAAACACAAGTTTCACAGCTTGCAAAACTATAAGTCTTAGCTATTTGTGAACAAATGTAATAAAATATTATAGAAGACACCTGGTTGAACAACTGACACAAAATGTTTATAATCATTTCATGTAACACCCAATTCCATTTCAGAATTCCCGGATACGGAGCATAATTGTTCTTTCTGCAATGAATATTCTAGGTACTAATGCAGCAAAGCTGCCCCAAAACTAGGGTTATAAATCGTGTATTATCAGTTTACTCAGGGTCCCTTTATCAAATATACCGTTTTGATAGATAGCCTAAAACATTCAGTGACAAACATTTGTAAAAATGCAGTCTGAAAGGACTGCACTGCACTGTATATACACAAACTTCCATAAAACCTGTCCACCCTATCAGACCGCTCACTCACTGCTGCATCGTCATGAAACATCTCCTGTGATTTATTTTTCAGTTACAATGTAGCTTCACTGTGCATTCTGATCCAACATCGTCAAAACGTACGAAGAAAGGCAAAATTGTATGACTTCAGTGAACACAAAGAATGGTAAATACTTTAGCATTTATACCTGAATTAAGCTCGACAGTCACCTATTCCGAGGATTTTCTGTTGTTTCCTATGACAAGCCCGTGGAGATAGTTAAAGAGCCATGACAAATGTCATTTCCTGACACCAACCTGTTGCGTCAGGGAGCTCCACAGGCCTGAGCGCCACAAATGAGATCACACACCTGCCATGTCTCCATCCCTGCACTGCGGCGTGTGTTAGCTCGGGTGCACAGGTGTGTCCCCGCTCTTCACAGTGGAGGTGATGCTGTGACAGCATGTACCTAGTAATCTTCCTTTCTGGCTTTTACGCTTCAGCTCTGCAATCTCATTAATGATACATGTCTCATTAATTTCCGTCAAGGCCGAATGGCCCACTATACCTGCTACCACTGCCTGGGACCAGACTCCTACCACCGCCAGGAATCCGCAGACCTGCATCGTAAGCAGGTGGGGGGGAGGAACTGTGGCCTGATAAAATGGTCATCTTGGTAGAATCCTTAATGAGGATCTGTCGAATGTGAATGGTAAAGGTTAGTAAGTGGCCGGGAAGAAGACAAATCCACAATTATTCTGAATTTGTTTGTTCTCAGTGGTGGGTTTTGAGTAAAATAAATATTATCTTTGTGGTTTCAACAATCTGCCATGATACATTTTGGCCATGATGTTTTGATATCTGTTGTTTGAGAAAAATACAAATGATAACAAACATCAATAAAAATATGTACACGTTAAGCTGAATTCATACAGAATGTCATGACTAATGCATGTTGAATTGATAATACGAACAGTAAAATTATTTCAAAACCCATTGGGATACGGCTTCCAGTATTTTCATTTACTGTAAGCTGTAGAGGCCTACCCTAATGATGGGGTCAATTATGCTTTATGTTTGTTTGAGGTGTTGACTTTTGTTTCTGTTCATTTAATTTATTGCATGTAATGACAACCATGTCCAGTACCAAAAAACTTTTCCAAAGCGTTTCCCTGTAAATGTGCAGTATTTGCTAGAATTATACTGTAAATTGCAATACTGTGTATTGTTAATGGCTTCATTGTTTCGAATGCACTGTATGTACTTGTACCCTCTCAACCACACTCTGAAACCTTCTGTAAACAGGTGTATTACATCTCATGTAGCACTAAAATTTGTCTCAGGTAGACTCTATTCAACTTATTACATGTCAAAGCATGTCAAATGTATGTAAGTATATTCTTTACTTTTTTTTAAAGAAAATCTATAACATGTAATACTATCCCAGCGCTCAGTGGCAGATTTTACTATAACTTTAAAAAGTGTGACAGAGTCCTTGGGGAGTAGTTGCAATAACAAGACAGTATAATAGATAGTAAAGGCTAAATATTTTAAGTAATTATCCCAATACAGTTTCTATGCTAATCATTTTACCATAAAAGTGGTGGCATTACCATCTTGATACATTCAAACATACAAACTGTGCATCTTTCTCAATTTCAAAACAGACAAATTAGGTCCTTTTAATGATTACTGGAGCAAATCAGTATTTTCCCTCACAATGTGTTGCTGTAAAATACAGATTGTGCTGATTCTGCAGCCCATGAACAACTTAAGGAAAATTATTGTGCATATTGTATAAGTATTTGTGTATGTTGTTTCACTTCTTGCCAAATATCATATTGATCCATTTTGTTTTGCCTTTTATGTACTTAATTACATGGGATGATGGTGAAACATTGATCATTTATACAGATCAAAGGTGTTATTTCAGTATTTTCATCTGCCTTTAAAGTTGAATATGAATAATGAATTTAATTAACAACTCAATTCAAACATGCAAGGGCGGCATGATGGTGCAGTGGTTAGCACTGTCGCCTCACAGCAAGAAGGTTGCGGGTTTAATCCCCCAGTTGCCCCGGCCTTTCTGTGTGGAGTTTGCATGCTGTCTCCATGGGTTCTCTCTGGGTGCTCCGCCTTCCTCCTACCATCCAAAGGTCATGCAGACTAGGTTAATTGATGACCCTACATTGTCCTTAGGTGTGGATGTGAGTGTGACTGGTTGTTTGTCTGTGTGTGGCCCTGCGATGGAGTGGCGGCCTGTCTTGTGTGTACCCCGCCTTTCGCCTGATGTCGGCTGGGATTTGCTCCAGCGACCCTGTGTGCAGGATAAGCGGTTGATGATGAATGAATGATAAATTCAAACATCTAATTTTGATAAAAAAAGTGAAACGGTCTTTAAAATCAAACTGCACAGTAACAAACATTGCATACTGTTGGTTTTGGACCCTGAGCCTTTGACAGGGACATTAATGGCCCTCACATACACAAACATGATACATTCATTATGTAGCATATTTAAAAGAAATAAATATTGACAACAGCCCAATTGGCAATATTTGGGCACTCGAATTTGTCCTTTAGAAACTATCATTCTCCTACAGTGGCTGAAGTAATTTAAAACATCTGCTGAATTTAGTTAGGAGCCTTTACAGTATGTGGGTAACAGTATATGCAGTGGCTGAGAAGTCATAACATTAAATATTGTGTATTTATTTTGACACTTTACTGAAGAGAACAAGCATTTGATTGAATTCTGTTAGGTATGTGTAAAAACTGAATTGTCATGTGGAAGGAGGGTGAACGCTCTTTAATATATTCCTTTCCTAGAGAATCCTTATGCAGTTTAATGTCACTGTAAAGCATGTGATATCTATTGTGTGCACTTCACTCACCAGCTCACACTTTAAGATTAATAAAAATATGAACAATATTGTTTTTAAAGATCATTTGCATACCATTTGATATAGAGTAGTGGCAGGCTGGGTGTAGTTCCACAAACGTAAACCTCCTTTCCATATATCCAAAACAACCTCAGTACAGAAATATTAATTTCTGAAACCCAAAGCACATTTCTGTGTGTCATGATGCCCAGCAAGGGCATGAAAAACTGCTGAAAAAAAAGGATCCTAAGCTAAAATTCCAGACTGCAATTGCTAATGTCAATGCAAAATTGGATCATATTAACTGATAATGGTTTATAAACTATTGACTCATTTGGTAAAATTCTCTTTTCCAAATTAGTGTTATACTTTCACAGAATAAAACATACAGAAGATAAAGAAAAAGCACAACAAGCCAAGCATCTTCTTCAATTTATTATTTTTCACCACAATAAGACCATTAGGGCCCTGAACCCTAGACCATAGGATCCCTTACTCATGGAACATCCCGGAACACTACAAATCCTTAAGAAAATTAAGAAACAAATGAATTGCAGCAGGCATAATTTAGTCAGAACGTAACGTAATACGTAATGGAAGAAAGTAGGCCCACCAGAGCTTTCTAACACAGACATGTGATCATTACAGATCATTGCTTCCCTGCCAGGATTGTATATACAACTGGGGTGGAGCCAGGGCAGAGTTATGCTCACACAGCTGAAAGACAAAATAAACAAAAGACACTTCCTTTGACAATGCAAGATGGCACCCAAACATCTGTCAAGTGACCTGCGGTGGCCTTCCTTGACCATCAACTTCTGGCCACTTGAAGGAGTTCAAACAACCCAGGAGAGGAATGCCTGGAAGGTTAATACATGCCTACAAGTTAATGTATTCAACACTAGGAAGTCCAACCTCTTCCACTGACAGAACACACTCTATTGCCACTGCACACATCATCTAAAAGACATCCAGGAATAAAAAAAATTAAGGATAAGACATCAACAACAGTCACTGGGCAAACATTGGACCAAAGGTCATCACCATCATAAACACAGTCACCACCGCCTCTACAAACCATGCTCCTGCTTGAGAATTGCTCCACATTTCTGGGTAAGTGGTGTTAGAACAGCCTATGAAACGCTTCAAAACGTGTGATGTTTCAATACTCCACCAAAGTTAATCTTGTCTGCTTTAAATTGGTTTTAGCTCAGTGGCTACTGGTTTGTGTTTCAAAGCACATTTTTTAAACAGTATAGGGTCTCAAGTTAGAAAAACTCTTAGCCTGCTGTGAGTGTTCTCATTTTTTGATGGGATATTGTTACATTGTATCTAAATATTCTTTCAGAATTTAAAGGTGTTTGGCTATCCAGAATCTCAAACAACCTTCTGAGCAGCTAGATTAAAGAAACACATTCTACACTGTCTAGGTGAATCAGTAGGAATAAGACAATGAAAGTTGGAAATAGAATATGAATCAAGAATGTCAAATTGTATATGCAACAAAAAAAGGTTAAATATTAAAAGGTAGATGAGCAAAAACAAACTAATAAAAAACAGCCATGATTCCGAGCCTGTGTTACATTCATGAAATATTTAGCAAGGTCTTGAGAGAAGATGGAACCCTTCTCTCGCAGACAGAATAAGTCGTAAAAGAAATGGCTTGTTACAACTAAGAAATCATTTTTGCTATCTGTTCTACTTTTTCAGTTAGGATAGCAGCTAGCCAGATCAAGTGAAATGTTTTCTTATACTTGAGAAACTAGTTCAAAGTAGTTCTGGGGAAAAGGTTTCTTCACTCTGAGAAACACTACCTAACAATAGAATAAATTCAAATATACATTAGTCAGATCAAATGTAGATGAGATTCAAGTGTGCAAGATACCAAACAGCACTGTCTCTTAGCTCACATTTTAAAATGCTGGTTAACATAGACCAGTGTGTCAGAAAATAAGTTATTGAGAAGTATACTAATGCTTGGCTGCAGCATTCTGTGAAGCAGTGATGGCTGCGTCATGGTCTGGGGGTGTGTTTAAATTAACAATAAAGGGGATCTGGTCAAAATCGCTGGAATTATGAGAAATATAAACAGATTTAAATGAGTCATGCTGTACCTTCAGGAAAATTACTAATTGGAAATAGCATTATCGTTCAGCATGATAATGACCCCAAACACTCTGAAAACATAATTAATATATTCTTAGATTGGGTTTTCAATGAAGATTCTCAGTATTAAAGTAGATTGGCCACCTTATAACCCTGACCTCAAGAAGAAACTGAAGCAGAAACAAAAAGCAGAGAAAAAGAAGAGCTTTTGCAAATCGTGCAATTAGCTTGGATAACTTGACCTCAGGAAACGTAACTAAAATCACACTACACCACCTAAGCAAATTACTTACATTTTATCTTTTAAAGGCCACACAAAATACTGACTTCTTAAAAAAAAAAAATCTGTAATATTGTTTCTTTGTTTTTACATACATTATTATAAATTAATTAACATATCTTTTGAATATTGTGGCCAAAGACTAGTGGGGTCAATCTACTGTATTTTACTCAAAATATTAAAAAAATCTAAAACTTGCAACCTTAATAAAATGTTTTAAGGTTATTAAACACAATATTACTGCTTGTGAACACATTCTAGACTTCCCTATTATACTTCGCAATACTAAGATAAATTCCTGATGCTTGCTCAAGGTTGGCATTAAATAAAACATGCACAGATTGTCCTTGCCCTAGGCCTTTTCATATTATTTCAAATACTATGTTCAAATTCACTGATGTCAGTTGGTGGTTTTGTGTGTTCTTCAAAAGATTGGTGGTTTGATGTTTCTTCTTTGCCACTTGCTTGTTCTCATTGTCTGAACTGCAATGATGGCTCACATTCTCAGAATCATTAAACAACCAACATACATGTTAGAAAGGGTTTAGCGTTCGGGTAAGAACACAGTAAGGCACAATAGTTTCAAGTTATCAGGTTATCTTTTAGAGGTGTCGGGTGAGATGTCCCATTTTGATATTCATAACAAAACATTTTGTTCCTCTTGCAATTTACTATGTTCCCAATGCTTAAGGCTACAGCTCTGGAAAAACGTTAGAGCACTGCAGTGAGTGAGAAACAGAAGGGTTAACATATTGACATCACTGTAAATTGAACACTTCTGTTCCTCATACAAAACCTTCCTTTTCAACTTTTTTGGAAAGGAAAGAGAAAGGTGCAATGGTCTCTTAATTTTTTGCCGGAGCTGTAGATCAGTATTGCCTGTGAAAGAATGATGTTTGCTGCTAATTAAGCTATTTGCATTTCAGATGGGTAGCTTACATTCAGAGGACCGCAGTAAGGACCAGTCTGGCCTTGGTATCTCTGCTGGTTTTCTGCAACCCTATGGGCTCCACTTGAGATGTATAGAAGTCCTTGGGCAAGCCAGAGATACAGTAACACAATCACACATGGCCTTCCACATTCCAGCTAACTATGGCCTGCCAGAAGCTGTAGTCTGGTTTTGTTATGAACACCTTTCATTAGTTATTTTAATTTGATTCTATTTTTTGTAAAATTAAAAACACATTGCAACGACCAGAGCTTGACTTGGGTCAGAGAGCCCATATTTAACATTTTTGTGGCGAATGTATCTATAAAACAAATAGTCCTGTAGCCATTAATATTGTGATTCCTGTTTGTTCATGTTTATTAGCCTGAATCCAACCAATGCATACCAGTAGAATTTGACATTATTATTATTAGTAAGGAATAAAATAAAGGTTTCTTTAAGCAAATAGGCATGAGCTGGTGCTGGACATGCAGCTAAAAGCTGTTCTCTACTCCACGATGTGTCATGCTTGGACACAGCAATTAGCTATGGTATATAGGCAATATACTGTACCTCAAACCCTTGAGAAAACGTAATTGCTATTTAAACTGGTTACCAACACAATTAGAGCAGTAAAAAGTGATTTGATGTCATACCCGTGGTATGCGATCTCTTTTCATACAATCTGCAATTAGGACTGTAAGCACCCAGTTTATAAAATGATATTTTTCGGATATAATTTTACGCTTTTGCAGCAATGGGTGTTTTCCATTTTCCCTTTTCTGTCCTCTCCATGTATTTTTCACAGACAGCTTGCTAACCTTCACATCTAGTGCACCTTGCCCACAAACGTGGAATTCCTGGTCTAGCAGCATTTGGAAGTGCCAATCTGCTGTCAGCAAGGATGAGTTTCAGGGCTGTGACATTTTGGCCCTGACCGAGACATGAATTACCCCAGACAACACTGCTCCTCCAGATGCTCTCCCTTTATCTATGTTTTCCCAGAGTCCAAGAGCATCTGGTTGTCATAATGGTGGCACAGGGATAGACATTTCTCCAGTGGAGATTTTCCCTCTTCCTTCTCTCTCACCTGTCTATGTCCTCTTTTGAATTCATGCTGTCAATTTCACTTGTCCATTCAAGCTTAGCATTGCCATCGTCAATCATCCGCAAGGAGGCCTTGGAGACTTCCTCGATGAACCTAACACCTAGATAAGCTCATTTGCTGTCAGTGACTCACAACTCATATTACCAGCCAACTTCAACCTACAGATGTACGTTTTCATTAATGTTTTTCCACCTCTCTTGCTCCACTTCTTTCCTCTTCGGCGCCACGTTCCTGGTTGCCTCCTACTAACAAGACAGGCAAACGTGATTTAAATGTCACTTGATGTTGTTTGTTGCCTAAATAACCAGCTTCCTGGTCGCTGATCACTACTGGTCTCCTGTTTTCTCTCTTTCCTCCAACCCAACCCATGGTACCCTAACCTTAAACGGGCTAAGTGACTCACTGCGAGCTAACAGAACAGGGCTGCAGGACACTGAGCAAAAATTTAGGAAAACGTCCGGGTTACCTATCAGTATAACAATCCTTTCTTGTTACCTTTTCTTCCTCTCTATCTGCTATTAAAGGCACTTTCTGTCGCTCCAAATTTCAAGCTTCTTCCTCTAATCCCAGGAAACTGCTAACATATCCTGTCGCCATAATCCTAACCGTGCGCCCTTAATTACAATATTAATTCATTTACTGACCGAGTTCACTGGCCTCTCACAGAACTCGTCTATACATTAACATATTTTTCTACCAGCTTTCTTTAGAAGAAACCCTTCAATAATAGCCGTTTGGATGCCCGAAATCAGCCTCCTCGACCACATGCCGCCAATATTTCTCTATACCATCTCTGGAGGGGCAGAAACGCATATTTCCATCTGGGTGTCAGAATGGGAGAGGAGAAGTAGTTGAGTGCCATTCAAATATAAATTGTTGGAGATATCACGTAAGAACATGACACATCCAACAGAGAAGAGGACCTAGAACAGGGCCTTGGGGGACTAGAACATTAAGTCCATTAATGGCAACTGGTAAAGGAGGCCTGCTGTGTAGGGGACAATAACTGAGTTTAGATTAAATTCTACTTCTACTCTATTGTCATTGAACAAGTGCAAGTACAGTACAACGAAATGTAGTTAATCCGAAGTCCAACTAAAGGGCAGAAAATGCTAAGTATTTACCAGTATTAAGTATATGTATATTACCAGTGGAATGTGTAGATGTGCAATGAAGGCAAATGCAGTACAAATGGCAATACTAAATGTGCAATAAGGCAAATAGAGGTCTGAATATTTTTGTGTTAGGTACATAGGTATGTTACATTGGGATAATAGATATGCATTTGAGGCAAATTAAGGAGTGATGTATTAAGGTAGATGTGCACCCGAGATGCAGAGATGGCAGTAATGAGGTCCCAAGGCAGACGTGTGTGTAACAACTGTAAAAATACAATACATTTCAATACAAGAGTTTGCAGAGTCTGTGAGGACCAGACCTGACACTGTGAATAGGGCATATGGAAATAATATTATAAACTTAACAGTTATAAAAAATATGGCCTTTTGGAACAACTAGCTGTCTTCAGGTCCATTTTGTTTCTGGGCATTTTTGCCTTCAGTCTAATTTAAGAAATACGTTGGTTTTCCAATTAGTTTCATTCTCCAAATGTTCTTGTTGAAATTACTCTGATACATGTTGATCCAGCTCTGGAAAAAATTAAGAGACCACTGCACTCTTTTTTCTTTCCTTTCCAAAAATGTTTAAAAGGATAGTTTTGAGTAAGGAACCGAATCGTTCAGTTTTAAATGGTCACTTAATTTTAACCCTTCTGTTCCTCACTCTAAACCTCTTTAAACATTTTGGAAAGGAAAGTAAAAGGTGGAGTGGCCTCTAAATTGTCAGAGCTGTATTTACAGTTATGCTCATAAGTTTGCATACCCTTGGAGAATTGGTAATATGAGTGAGCAAGCAAAAGACCAAAATTCATCTTTTTTTATTATAGGATTCACATTCAACTGTGGGTCATAACAGAATGGCACAATCATAAAAAACATGACAACAAAGACATAAATTAACTGAACACTGTTCAAAAGTCTGTATGCCTTAATACTGTGTATTTCCCCCTTTAGCATCAATGACAGCATTCAGTCTATTGTAATAGTTGTCTATGAAGCGCCACATTCTTGCAGGGGGTATAGCTGCCCTTTTGTCATGGCAAAATGCTGCCAGGTCATGCAAAGTCTTTGGTCATCTTGCATGAACTGTACGTTTGAGATCTCCCCAGAGTGGTTCGACGATATTAAGGTAAGGAGACTGTGATGGCCCGGGTCACTGTTGTGCTGGAAAGTCCAAGAGCATCCA
This sequence comes from Esox niger, assembly GCA_016801105.1. Classification (NCBI taxonomy): domain Eukaryota; kingdom Metazoa; phylum Chordata; class Actinopteri; order Esociformes; family Esocidae; genus Esox; species Esox niger. The sequence goes on from JACXGJ010003476.1 coordinate 41,287, forward strand.
ATGCGCAACTTTTGTGCAGAAGAATGCAAACTGTCTTCCAGTATCATCTGATAACATGCTGAATTTATCTTGCCATCGATTTTCACAAGATTACCTGGGCCTTTAGAGCTCACACAGCCCCAAAACAACAATGACCCACCACCATGCTTCACAGTGGGGATGGTACTTTTGGTTGTGACCCCGAAAGCTCTATTTTGGTCTCGTAACTCCAAATTACAGTGTGCCAGAAGCTGCGAGGTATGTCAAGGTGTTGTTGGGCTTATTATAACCAGGCTTTTTTGTGGCATTGGCGCAGGAAAGGCTTATTTTTGGCAACTCGACCATGCAGCTCATTTTTGTTCAATTATCTTCATATTGTGCTCTTTGAAACAACCACACTGTCTTTTTCCAGAGCAGCCTGTAGCAGCCTCAGCTTCTCCCAAGGTTACCTGTAGGTCTTTGTATCCCAAACAAATCTTTCTTGGTCTACCTGACCTTGGCTTGGTATCAAGTGTTCCCTGCATTTTCTACTTTTTAGTAAGTGATTGAACTGTACTGACTGGCATTTGCAAGGCTTTGGATATCTTTTTATATTATTTAAAAATTTCAAACAACTATGTGATAATAAAAGGCTTCATATGATCACTATCCTTAAATATAGGACCGTTTTGCATGATCAGTCATATTTTCAAAATCAATGCAATCATTTCACAATTTCTGCCAGGGTATGCAAACTTATGAGCACAACTGTATGTCATCTGTCCACAATTATTTGGATTGACTTCCTGTCTGGGCTTTTTGCGGATAGGACCACAGTGTCACTGGACCCCTTTGAACCAGTCCCAAGGTTTTACGCTAAGTAAATCTAAGGAATGCACTCTCAAAATGATCCTTGTTTCTTGGTCCGTTCACACATGTGTACCCAAAAGACTTGTCGCCCCTATCCAAAGTTCTCCTGGTTATATTGCAGATGAAGACCAGTCCTTTCCCTGGTCACCCCTCAGTGCCTGGTTCCTCTCTAGGTTTCTTCCTAGAGTTTCAGCCCCTCTTAGTGAGTTTTTCCTAGCTACTGTGCTTCATCACTGTTGTTGCTCACTCCTCGGGGTTTCAGGCTAGATGTTTTGTAAAAGCCCTTTGTGACAACTGCTGCTGCAAAAAGGGCTTTATAAAAACATTTAAATGATTTATTGTGTAGCCTATTCTCCAAATACTTTTTACACCCTCAAATGGGTGTCTACTATATGTTAAAAGCACTCAAATTTAAGATGACATTTTCACTCTTACCCTGTCATCATTGTGTCATTTAAAGTCCAAATTGCTTGAGTAGAGAGCCCAAAAATGTGTGTCACTGTACATATACTTATTGACTGCACTGCATAAGTTGGTGTCATTAAGACCCAGCTCCAAATCTACTCAACTATATAAAACAATTAGATTTCTCATTGAAGTAGTGCTGCCCTCACCAACTTCTACAAGAAATAAGTGGTTTGTGGGTTTGATAATATATTGAAAGTTAACCTTTCCAGTATAACCTGATCAAATGCATTTTAATTCAAACAGGTCGGCGTGTTTAAAAGGATCAACATTTAAGTGACTCTTCCGTTCCATTTCTATTTGAGAGACCTACTCACCCTCCCGCCCTCCATGGGGACTGCTATGCCTGGAATGAAGGTTTGTTATGTCAGTACCATCTTGTAACTTAAGCCTTGGTTCATGTACTAATTCATTTTACATTGTGAAGTAAATATCGCTGCTTATTATTCAATTCTCTGGCCTATTGCAACTCATTAAAATGCTGTGCTAGTAGAAGTCAACATAATGGTAGGTCCTGTTTTCTGCTATATTTGGTTTGTTTCATACACCCACGCAAAGCATCATGGAAGCTGTAGTAATTTCCTCATTCCAACAAGTTTTTCTTAGTAGAATAAAAGGCAGTTTTATTGCTGTGCTGTTCTTTATTTCTGACAATTTGGATTACTACAGCCAATAACTACTTGCTGTGGTTCGATTCCTTCTTTTATCTTTATGGAGTCAATTTATTAGACTTCACATATTTCAGTTGTTTAGACCTAACTTGTTTAAAACATTAGTTTTTTTAATTAAATTCTTATCACTTCCTAAATATATGGTCATGTAATGTATGCTATTTTTGAAAAGGTTTCCTAGAAACAGTAGTTGCCTCAACTAACCCTTTGGCTCACTTTACCGTATGGTTTGTAAACAAAAAATCCAGTGATTCAAACTGCTGCCACATTAAGGAATTCTTTACATTGGAGTGTGGGTGATTGACAGTAAACACATTACTCTCTATAGATTGAAAAATAATTTTGTTGTAGTTCACCAAATAAAGTGTGTTGATGCACATCATCTTGAAAATAAAATGATGTATTGCCCTGTCAATGTTGTACTTCAAACAGTCAAATCAAAATCTGTCAAACATAGATAAAGTGCATCACTTTGGGAAATCATTGCCTGTCTGTCTTCCTACCTCTGGAACCAACGACCCACCACAACGACCTTTTTCCCTTCATTTGCAAAAGTCTCAGTGATATTAAAAACAACAAAAAACTGTTCAGAGATTTTGGTTAGCTTAAGACATCTAAATTCTGTGCTATAGTAATTTAACAGGTGCCAAAGAGAGACTCTACTGCATAGCCACAGGATAATGTTTGAAAGGGGCAGTTTTGGAATAAAGAATACTTAATTTTGTAACTTGCTAGGTCTATGTATAAATAAGCCTAGTTTAATGCTGATCCTGCCTAAACAAATTGAGTTAACATATCAAACACAGATCTCAAACAGAACTCTCTCCAAATGCAGGCTGTTGTATTCTAATGCAATTTACTCTTTGTCTCAATATCCATTACCAACAAACAAACACCCAGTTCACTGTTATACTCGGGTTGAGAGGAGGGTTTCAGCTTTTTCTAAAACATTGCAACTGTCTCTTTATCACTCCTACTTCCTGAGGCTAAGCCCTGTTCTTGGAACTATTTAATTTGCTTGTGAGTGAAGTTATACATACTCTCTTCATGCTCCTAGGTTGATGTGTTGACACAATATAAGGACTGTTCAAATGTTAAAGAAAAATTTTGTCATCTCATGCTTCTCCTACCAGAAACTGGTCCCTTTTGGGTTTAAGTAAAAAAAATCAGAGGAGTTATTTTTTGTTGATGTTAGTAGTTGATAGAAACTACTTATTGATAAACTTTGCTGATGCCAATAACCTGGCTTCAGGTCAGGACAATTATGTGATATTGCATTTATTTGTAACTTATGGCGGCTGATGGAATCAGCAGCTAGATATGTGATATTAAACATATGAGGATAAATGAATATACTTTCCAGTTTCTTATCTTTCCCTTTTTCATTTGCACAAAAACATCACATTTCAGTTGTATGAAAGTGTCTTCGCTTTTCCGCGTAAATAAAAAAACATCTGTCAAAGGATTGGAGAGCTTTCTGAGGGCTTTGGAAAAGCAATTCTTGTGCATCACAAGGAACTGACACTTACTGTTGAAAGAGAGGTGCATTTATAGTTGTGTGTGTGTGTGTGTGTGATTGTGTGTGCTTGTGTGTGTGTGTGTGTGTGTTTGTGTGTGCGCGCATGGAGCGGGGGTTCTTCTAAAGTGAAACCTTTCAATGGAAAGCATTTCAGATGAGAGGATTGCCTCAAACACTGCTCAAAGTCATGGGTGCTAGACAGTTGTTAAGCAAGGACTTCACCTGACTAGACTTCTGAATCTCTTCTGCAGCAGCCTGAAAGGTGCAGAAGATAGAAAAAATACATATAGTTTACATTTTATATGACTCAAGGGTTGCCTGAATCATGTTCCTCATGGCACTGTACTGAAATCTGAGAGCTTGATTCAAGTCATGCTGGTGACCAGTTGTACAGCAGCTGCTATTTTTTTCAAAGGAGGCATTCCTTATCGGCTGATGGCAACAGCGAATGTTTGAAAGCTATACGTAGCATCTTTGTACCGCAGACCTGCGAACCCATGAAATTGTTTAGCATGATGTGGTATCATTAAACTGGTATTTAAGAATATCCAATCTATATATTTTCTAATAATTATTATTATTATCAGATATGCGTCTTACTATCTACTGAAATTAGCTAGCTACTAGTCTCTTAACTATTGTTGGCTAAATATATTTGGCTTGTAACGGTGAGGTGACGGACTGCTCCGCCATCTCCCGCGTTTTGCATCTTTCCAATTGCCAAGAACTCATCCTGGTCCCCTTCATTTGTCTTGTCTCCAATTGTCTCTCACACCAGGTCCCAATTAGGTCATTAGTATGTGTTTAAATGTTTCTCCTCTGCTCCCCTCATTTGTCAGTCATTGTTTCATGTTACTGTGTGTCGTGATGAGTTCTGATTTGCCTTTTCGATTGACCTTATACTTTTTATTATCAAGTGCTCAGTGTTTTTCCTGTTCTGTTGTTTTGTGTTTACTAAATAAAGAGTATGCCGACTGCTACCTGCCTGCGCCTGGTCCGTTAACCCCAGAATGTCACACCGTGACATGGCTAGCTATCATAAACTACCATGCATATAGTAATGTTGACATTAGGTAAGATTCTTAACTAGCTACTTAGTTATCTATTTTTAAATATTGTCTGACTTCATATGGGGAGTTTCTTTGCTAGCTTCAGAACAGGCAAGCTACCTAATAACTTTATTCCTTGCTAGTTACAGTAGACATCAACAATAGCTTAACATAGCTGGAAAACTAGGCACTATGGATCTATGGCTCTATGGCTCTAGTGAATATTTAACCCCGAAGCAAAAACATTGCATTTAAATAATAGAATACATTTTGAAATCATAATTGTTTAGTGATACTGAAATATATTCTAAAGTATGTAAATATATGCTGAATATTAAAATTATTTTTGGTCATAATATACTACAGGTTCTCATATAGCAATATTGAAGCATATATAGAATAATATAAGCTTAATATAGGGGAAGAATCTTACTATGGAAGAATCCTATACAGCTTATTTGTATGGGTAGCCAAACATAGGATTAACCATACTGATTTTGGTCAATTACACACACACAGGTTTAACCATATGGGTCAGTTACAGTGAGGAAGATTATAGTATTATCAATACAGTTTTACTTCCAAACTGGTCAACTAGCTCAACTATGGTCTCACCAGATTGAGAATTTTCAGCATGGTTCCATTTTGCTCTGTTAGCTTTCCCAAAAAGGTATAGTACTTTTCTTGCAAGGGCTGGGAGGGGGTTGCTGCAACTCAAGACATCAGTATTTCCCGAGTCCTAGATATGACCTTGTTTGTGAGTTCCATGACAATTATAATAATACACAAAACAAATTGCTTAAATATGTGTCATTGGTGGTCTTTTTGCGTAGTGGGCATGCCCTAAGATAACTGTAAATATTGAATGCGTAGAGACGGGAACCCACTGGTCATCACCATTTACCGCACAGACACAAACAGACATCCGTGGCAGTTGTCTGGTCATGTTTCCAAGGAATAAATAAAAAATCAAGACATTTCCCTTTTTTTTTAAACAAAATAGGAAAAGCAATAAAATGTTTACGTAAAGCTATTTTTTCTCCGCATTTAATGGAAAGCTTGCTATATTTTGTAGAATCTGCTTTTCTTGCACAATAACATTAAAGGCATTTTTTTTGTCCTATCAAAATCACTTAGTGTGAATTGTTTGAAATGGTGTGAACACTATTAAAACATGGGATAACACAGTGTTGTTCTCACAAAACTATGATCTTGCTCTGAATCCATTTATAATGTGTTCCTCTCTGCTGTGCTGCAGGCAACAGTCTGGATCAAACACAGGAAATTAAGAACCTGTGACAAATATATTACTGTTTGTTTGTTTGTTTTAGTGCGAGTTAGGGAGACTCCAGCTACACCAGTGTATAACATTATGATTATAACCTATTTACATCACAGTTTGTCCAATATTGCACAGCCTCCTATTGAATGTTGGTGCAAGACATGTTTGCTTTATAATCAAAAATGGATTAAACATAATCATGTTTATCCATGAACAAAGGACTTGAATGTGAATTTGTTTGTCAATTGATACAAAACACATCCTTAATAATGTTAGCTAGCTAGCTTTGCATTAGCATACACTATTCGTTGTTGCTGAACAGTTGCTTACTTAACTTTAGCATGCTTTAAAATTGCTAGCATCGTGGTGTTATCTCTATATTATTTCAAGCCTTAAATACCCTTTTGCTTCACGTAAGGCATGTCTCACATCTTACAATCATCTACCACTGGTATCCTCCGTGGACGTCCAGGCCTTTTTGTGTTGCCAAGCTCACCAGTACGAAAAAAAAAAAGAATGCAAAATGTACAAAGCTGTTGATTTGAACCCTGCTAATGTTCTTTCTAATGGATTTTTTTTACAGCCTATTGATGGCCTGTTTTCACTTGCATTGAGAGCTACATTTGCTTTTGGTCCCTTGAAAAAGATACTACATATTTAATATGTAGTCCTTGTAGTCCCTCCAATCTGGATGTGAATACCCTTACATTAAAGCGGACAGACTGCCATTTAAGACGATTCTCATTATTCAACTGTAACTTGAATATATTTTGGTAAACAAACTATATTTTGTGTCCTAATATTTGCGGACCTAACTATAACCAGAACAAGCAACTCAAGAGGGCTGCCTCCAGACTCAAATTGACTGGTGTTTCCTGTGGTCTAGCCTGAACTGCCGTACAATCATTGCAACCAACACAAAAGATCTGGTCATTGACAGTATAAACAATCTCGCCTTCCCAGTGGCTTAGATTAGTAGACTGATCATTGAGCGAGTAGAGGACAGAATATCTAGGCTCTATCATTGACAAGCTTTCCTTCAAAAGGAACACATTCACACAAAATGTCAACCAAGAATGTTCATTATACGGAAATTGAGGAAGTTTAATATACACAAATCAATAGAATCAATATGGAACATATCATAGCCTTTAATGTTATGGTGTGGATTGGTGCTTTAGGGAAAACAAGTCAGAACCCATTGAACAGGGAAATAAGAATCAGTGTGAAGGTCAACGGAGAAAGCTAGGAAACCCCTCAGTGACATTTACAAAAAAAAACGATTGAGGAAGAAGGAAGAACAATATCTTTCGACATAACACACAGACCAAATTATTACTTTAGCCCCTACTCTGTCGACTTAGGCATAAATCTCTACCATTCAAAGATTTAAGAGCTGCTTCTGGTTTTGCCCCAAAATCTATAGAAATCCAAAACATGTTAAGTATCATTTAGATGTGTATATGCCAACGCCCTAGGAAGAACCAGCTGGTCCAAGGCTGCAAAATAATTCCTCCTGATTGCATAGAATAGTTTTACTCCTTTGTACTGTAAATGACCTTTAGTCTCCTATGTTATAAATCTGTTTATTATGCACAACACCTTTATCATTGCAGTTAAATATTACTGAAAGTTATACTTCACTGCTACAAACCCTCTATTTTTATTTTATATTTTTCTCCATGGTAATACTGAATGTTACTTGAATTTAATTGAAGTGATACTACACTGCTCAAAAAAATGAAGGGAACACAATCATCATAGTATTACACCAAGTCAATTAAACAACTGATGCACTGGAGAGGCAGCAGCAAGACGACCCCAAAAACCGATTGGTGAGTGACAATAAGACTGAAATTCTGAGGATATTAACAATAAACTGATAGTGTATGGTCTAAGGGTATTTCTTGTGTTAGCCTGTTCCCTCCAACAGGCCGTTTTTTATAGTCATTCATCTTACCACCCAATTACCAACCCTCCCTATCTACAAATGTTTACATTTGACCCGCTATGCAGACATTGGTATCGAGAGTGGGTTACAGCAACCATAGGCTTATATGCCTTTCACACGGGTACCGATACATTTTCAGAATTATTTGGATGTCAGACAAATCAGAGCTCTGACCATACACACATACACGGTAAGACAGACAAACTTGGTCACTGGTGCGAAGAACAGAAGTCAGATATATTAAGACACTAAACGGTAAAAGGGTTTTCCTTGTTCTGATGTACCTGTGTCATCGTGACTTTAGTCTACCCTTAGTAGGTATAATAATTTCTTTATTAAGATAGTCAGTCTTATTAATCTTAATCTGGTCATAGATCCTAGCAATAAGTAAGGAAAGACAATACAGTATCGAAGACAAAGCTATTTCCTCTTCAGTGGATTTCAGCTGTTAGAGGAAGTGGAGTCTCACTTGATCTCTCCCGTCCATGGCAAAGTTTAAAACATTAAGCATTAATTTAATATTAACTAATACTGTCAAGCAACATAACGCACATTTTAATGATAGTTCATCAAGATAGGTGGTAACCCGATGGGTGTTTTTGTCTATCAGCATGGCTAGGTCGATGCACCAAAAACACTTGCTACTAGCTCTATAAGATAATATTCCTTTGATGTCTAGTTAGATGAGAAACTGTCCAAATAACATTTGGTAGCACCTGTCACAGTGCTGGTTGAAGGATACAAACGCCGAGGCGAATGGGTGAAGGTATTCCATGTTTAATGATGAACAGAAACAAAACAAACTTAAAGCCGCTCCAGTGACTGGGTCGCATAGCCTACAGCTGACAAATCCAAAATGAACCACACCACTGTGGGCAAACCATCAACTTAAATAGGTTCCCCAATTGGAATCAACATTCCACACCTGCCTCCAATTGTGGAGACCCAATCACATAGAGATGCCTAGAGGCATCTCTTCTAGTCCCGTCCTGACTATGGCCCCAGCCAGCGCAAAGATGGCTAGGGGCATAGCCAGGACGTGACAGCACCATGAACATTAAACTGCAGTATATTGATTAGCTAGGTAGCCATGTGGATGAATAATTTTTTTCAGTGGGGTAATGTCAGGCAAAAAAGGTACCCAATCTTATAATTAGGACTGCTAACATATTGGAGCATGCAGTACATACTCTTACATAATGTTGGCCTACTTTATTTGTCTTTTAATTGGTGTTTTGCACTTCTGCTGTTCTGGGACTTTTTTACTATTTGAAATGAAAAGTGTAGTTTTTACATGACAGACCTTGTTGGCACACACCAGCTCTGAAAAATACGTAGATGCACCTGCGTGAAGATGCCCCACATAACCAATTCAAAACTTCGGCAAAATAAACTCAATATTATGTTCCCCATTTGGGCTGGTTTGTGCCGTTAAAATTTTAGTTTGTGCTGTTATCATTTTATAGATATTTACTCAGCCCCCCAACATGCTCTAGATTGAGTCAAAATAGTCTCATTTGTTTGTGCTTCTTTGTGCCATTAACATTTTTATTTGTTCGGTATTTTATATATATTTAACATTTAATTATTGGTGATGACGTCAAAATGCTCCAAATTATGTCAAAATAGGCTTGTTTGGTTTGCGCTGTATAAAATATGTTTTTGTGCTGCTGTAATTTTTTTTAAATATTAATGAATATTGTATAGATATTTTTTGCCTTGTTACAGACACACAAGTTGACACACAGCTTAAAATGGCAATTAAAGGTTAACTGCAATAAGTGTCTGTGGATAAATATTCACTGAGTTTGTTAGCTCTTACACAGGTGCACTGAGCATGGAACTTTATACATATGGAAAAAATGTTTTTTGAATATCCAAAGCCTTACAAAGGCTGCTCTGGAAAAATATGTATGGTGGAACGTGCTCTGGTCTGATGAGACTAAAATTGAACTTTTCGGCCATCAAAGAAAACCCAACACATCACATCACCCAAAGAACAGCATCCATGTTTTTCAGCAGCCGGGACTGGGAAACTGGTCAGAGTTCTTTAAAAGATGGATGGTGCTAAATACAGGGATATTCGTGAGCATAACCTGTACCTCTCTGAGTGATTTGAGGCTAGGACGGAGGTTCACCTCCCAGCAGGACAATGACCCCAAACACACTGCTAAAGCAACACTTGAGTGGTTTAAGGGGAAACATATATTGCCTTGTCAAAGCCCAGACCTCAATCCAATAGAAAATCTGTTGTCAGACTTAAAGATTGCTGTTCACAAGCACAAACCATCCAACTTGAAGGAGCTGGAGCAGTTTTGCAAGGTAGAATGGGCAAAAATCCCAGTGGTAAAATGTGCAAGCTCCTAGAGACTTATCCACAGCAACTTGGAGCTGTGATTGCTGCAAAAGGTGGCTCTACAAAGTATTGACTTTAGGGGGGTGAATTGTTATGCACATTGAGATTTTCAGTTATTTTGTCTTATTTGTTGTTTCCTTCACATAAAAACATCTTCAAAGTTGTGGGCATGTTCTGTAAATTAAATGATGCAATCCATGCTAATTTCAGGTTGTGAGGCAACGAAACACGAAAAATGCCAAGGGGGGGGGTGAATACTTTTGCAAGGCACTGTATATTACCAATTCTTCAAAGGTATGGAAACTTTTGAGCACAACTTTATATTAGACATTTAATTTTAGTCAAAGGTGTCACAAGCCCCCCAAAATTCCCTCGAAATAGGTTACATTTTTTGTGCTGATTTTTGCAGGTACAATTTTGTTTGTCCTGATGCAGTGTTTTATAGGCCTACATTAGACACTTAATTGTAGGTCACCAGTCCTCGAACCTGCTCCTAACTGCCTCAAAATAAGCCAAATCGTTTGTGCTCAGTTTGTGCCGCAAACATTTTGTTTGTGCAGCTATAGTTTTTGGTACCTAACCTACATAGTTCATGGCTTACCTTTTCCACTAGACTTATATCTTTGTCATTATCTGTAAGAAAGTGAGTCGCAAAAGCAAAACCTTTACTGACCCAAACGATTTAGCCTATTTTGAGTAAATAATTTAATATATCTCAAAGATGCAAGCAGCACATGCATGTTAACGGGAATAAACCAGCACAAAAATTAAGCCTATTTGCCATAGTTTTGCATTGGGTGGAAACCATATTTATGCAGATAACATACATTTAATTGTTTGTGGTCCATTTGTGCTGCTGTAATTTTTTAGATATTAGTCCTAAAGAATATTTTATAAATTATTCCAAGGACACTCAGCCCCGCAACATCCTACAAATTCACTAAAAATATGCTCAATGATTTTGGTTCCATTTGTGCTGGTTAGAGTTTAGTTTTAGTGACTTTCTTACAGAAACAGTTGAAGTAGTAATGACAGAGCTATAGCGGAAAGACAGCAGGGTTCCCACTGGTCATAACATTTCAGGAATATCATGGGATGTGAATAAGTATATTCCCGACATGGAAAGTCAGGGGATTTTATAATTTTTTGTCCAAGTCATGTATATCAGGGAATTGTGTAGCATGCTGACATTTTTGTTGCCATTTATCTAAATGTACACTCACCAAAAGGATTATTAGGAACCCCTGTTCAATTTCTCATTAATGCAATTATCTAATCAACCAATCACATGGCAGTTGCTTCAATGCATTTAGGGGTGTGGTCCTGGTCAAGACAATCTCCTGAACTCCAAACTGAATGTCAGAATGGGCAAGAAAGGTGATCTAAGCAATTTTGAGCGTGGCACGGTTGTTGGTCCCAGACGGAGCGGTCTGAGTATTTCAATCTGCTCAGTTACTGGGATTTTCACGCACAACCAATTCTAGGGTTAGAGGAGAATGGGCCGACTGATTCAAACTGATAGAAGAGCAACTTTGACTGAAATAACCACTCGTTACAACCGAGGTATGCAGCAAAGCATTTGTGAAGTCACAACACCTTGAGGCGGATGGGCTACAACAGCAGAAGACCCCACCGGGTACCACTCATCTCCACTACAAAGAGGAAAAAGAGGCTACAATTTGCAAGAACTCACCAAAATTGGACAGTTGAAGACTGGAAAAATGTTGCCTGGTCTGATGAGTCTCGATTTCTGTTGAGAAATTCAGATGGTAGAGTCACAATTTGGCGTAAACAGAATGAGAACATGGATCCATCATGCCTTTGTTAGCTTCCTGTTCTGATGATGTTCAAGAACAAAAGTTATGCAACCAAAGTCAGGGGAGAGCGATCTTTATTCAGCATAAGACATTGATGTTCCTTTGTGCTTCTCCAAAGAATACAGGAAGTTCCACAGTACTTATAATACAAGGGAGGCGGCCTAGGGTCAAACCCAGCCAAATACCCTCCAATAAGAAAGGCCT